>JADLZK010011494.1:0-36315 GCA_015847255.1 Hyparrhenia diplandra
ATATTAAGAGCTCTTTTTTCTATACTTGAATTTCCTCCGTTCCTCTCATTTCCTCCCCGGTTTTCTATTTTTGTGAAAAGGGCACATTAGTCATTTTACATTTTCCCCGGTGGCTCACCCCGCAGCGCAGGCCCGACCCCCGACTCTCGCCCCCCGATTCAAGGGACCCCAGGAGCCCAGCGCCCGCGCGCGAGGTCCCTCCCCCGTCTCCCTTCAGCCCTCGCAAGGAGCCGCCCCCCGATCCCGCCGGTGCCGCGCAGCGAGATCCCCGGGCCACCGCCGCGCCATCGCTAACGACGGGTCCGCACCTCCAGACCGACCCCCGACCCCAGCCCGCCACCATCGCCTGGGCGTGACGAATCCGCCCGGCGCGGGCTCGCACAAGGCGGCGCCCCCATGCCTGCGCACAGCCCAGCCCCGCGCCCGTCGGCGTGCCCGCCACCACCCGCCCTCGCCATCGCGCGGAGTTCCCACCTCAGCTGGACTGCCCGGGCCTGCGACGCGTCACCTGCGATCCCATCGCTTCTCCCTCATCCCCGGCGCCCCTCTGGCGACGGGAGCGTCATTGCAACAGTAGGGGCGACACCTGATTCGAGATCGGAGGGAACAAGTAAGTTAATGCTAAATTGGATCAACATTGCTACTACTGAAGTGTTCATGTTCACGTATTTCTTTGTTTAATGAAGTATTCTAGTTCTGGCCTCATGAATATTGCTGTGCTAAATTGTCCCCTGTTCTGGAAGTTGCATTGAGTGGGTGCAAACCATTTGAGACTGTTTAAAGGAATCGTTCCCTTAGCATAGGCTGCTGATATTTGTGGATTTGCTTGCTGTTGATTTATATGATACTCGTTTTCAACAATCTGGGAATTAGGTTCACCTGATGTTGTGGCATTGAGTGTTGGCGTAGTAGTTGATCATGAGTCAACTGTGGTGACTGAAACTTCACCTTTTTCTGTTTGATCCAAAACCTCACTTTTTATATGGGGCTGTTGCTGAATGGACTGTGTTTAACAGATTGGAAGCCAACATCTGATTCATTCTTACAATGCCACAATTTTTTCATTTGTATGAAGAAAACTAAATGCATGAGAAATCAGTCAATTCGAAACAGTAACATGCCAACCAAGAACTAAACGCTATAGTGCTTTCACTGCAAAACCAGAATTAACAATATGGTAAGACAGTATTTTCTCAAGTTATACATTATTTTCACCACAAGATAAATACAAAACAGCTGTATATTATTAAAATAGTCTGTCCAAATCCAATTTTACCTGATTCTTCCTCATCAACAGGTCTTGAGGAGCGCCGGGGAAGCAGCCAGGCCTAGCAGCTAGCCGGCAGACAAAGGCGAGCAGCGAGGTACCGTACTTCACTAATCTCACTTTGTAGCTTTTGTCTTTTTATCCAGTATCTTGCAGCAGCCTTGCGCGCTGGTAGCCATGGTAGATAGGAAGCTAGGAAGGAGGATTTGTACTAGCACATTGCTAGCACAGTGCACAGTGCTGTGAGAAACTACATCGGTGATTATTAGGGATTTTTACAGGACTTGCATTCCTTGTTTGGATTGGGCACTTGGGAATGCTTTGTCTTTGCTCACGTAAGACCAACATTTGAAGTCATTCCAGTCATTCTTTTGCTATAATATGTCACCATTATGTGATCGCAACTAATATTGATTTTCATGTTCTTGTTGTGATCGTTGAGAATATATGGACTAAAATGTGCTTTTTAGCTACAGTGCAGTAACTATTTACTGTTGGTTGATTAGGATTTGAAATCATGTGTGATAATTTCCTGAGTTGTTAAATCTAGCACAACAAGGAATTTGTTTCTGCAGCAATGCATTTGTTTCTGCAGCAATATGCTTTTGTCTGCCATGATAACTAGATTAAACTCTCCCAAAAATTGTACTGAAGATCTGGTTTAGTATGCAGCTGGTACTTGATTTTTTACTGGTGGCTTTGGGGTCTTCCAGGAACTATTAATCATTTAGGATTAGGTGCTCGGCCTCATCTTTGTGCTGGCACCTTGCATAAATTCTTTCCTATCTATGATGGAGAATTATTGACACTAGTGGATAATTATTACCATCAGATAGCTCTGAGGACAGTAGGTTTGCCACATGTGAGATCTTTTCTCTGTCCAGCACAACAACTTTTTGGTTAATAATTGTTTTTTTGGGACACACTGGGTCTTATCTTATCATATTTCTTTGTAGTTCTTAGCTAAACATGTTGCTTATCTGTTATATACCCTTAAAATGCTTGATTTGTGTTGTTCTGTCAACTATACCCTAAAAATGCTTGATGCATGCTTAACTGCCAAATGTAGTTAACTGAACAAACATGAACCTATTTTTGTACCTGTATTTAGACATGAATTGGAGCTGTTACAGGTACCTCAGTGAACCCAATGCTTAGAACAAGGAATTCGGTTCCACTAACCATTATGATTACTTTGAACATTATTTCCCCCATTTGGATGAAGACTCCCAGATGAACAATAAAGTTGTGAATAAGCTTAGTCCATGAACAATAAAGTTGTGAATAAGCTTCTTCCACCCTGTGCGACGGTGCCCATTTGTTCTCTACGATTTAACATTTTGTTTACATTTCTGTACTTCTCTAGCTTAGTCCATGTACAGAGCGAGCTGTGCTTGATCAACTTGTTGGTTACCTGGAATCTCGGTTGGCTGGTTATCCAACAACTTTGGATGAAGATGAGGCTATGGTAATGAGCTTTGTGTTTTTCTATGGGTTGTTTCCTGATCACTCTATGGATTTGCTGAACGATATTACTATTGCTCTGTTCATTGCCAGTTGGCAGATGGCAGTTTGGAACCAAAGAAGGAAGTTGCTACTAGGCTTGTAAGGTTAGAGAAGAAGATGCTACATGCTTGTCTACAGGCGACAAATGAGTTTATAAACGACTTGCCAGACCACACAGTATCACCTTTCCCTGCTCCATATGCCCCTGAACTTAAATGAGGCACGGCACGGCCGGTGATGATCTGCATTTTATCAGTTTGTCAATTACCTCGAAAACACTCAATTTGTCAATTATAATGCTGTAGCATGTAACTTGTTCATTTTTCTTGCAGATTGCATGTGTTTTTTTTCTTTTCCCAGATGGTCATACCATTAAGAGTGTCAAATTTTGATCAATGTGCATCTCTGTATGAATGAAGACCATATATGCTGCAAGGTGGATATATCATTTGGAAGAATCTACTGCTTGTTTCCTTTAGAGATTACAGATATGTTAATTGCATCCTAGAAGGTAAATGAGCAGACCGAAGTTATATTAAATTATCTCATGCCAAAACGCAGGCTACATAATACAAATTCACTGTTCATTGATACGAACATTGCTTATGGTTACAACTTGCGTGTTCCAGGAAATCGCATCTCTGGCTGTTCAAGTTAATAAGGATATCATTGGTCTTCAGCAGGATCTGGTAATGGTCTCCAACGGGATGTGGTCATTTTGTAGTTAGTTGCAATGGACGAAAGTGTTCATGCATCTCTTTTGTTAACGTAGTTGGTGTTGTATTTGGAACCTCCATTTGCTGATAATCATGGGGCCAGGAATGCCAATCAACAATCATGGTTCATGGGTTCATGTACATAATGCTGACTGAGCACTTTTCCTTTTTTGGGACACATGACTGGTCAAGTGGTCAATTCTAGGCATGAAAGCCCCAAAAACATCGTTGTGGAAAGCCCCAAAAACATGCTAGGAAACCAAAAGCAGTCATCTTCAGGTGCTGCCCAAGCAGACGGACGTACAGTATGTATGCCAAGCGGTTTTCTTCTTTTCTTATAAGCGACAAGAATGCACGGCTGTACACAAAAACAACAGCAGGGAATAGCAACGTACACAGACACCGTGCTAGCTAGCTCAAACGAAGCTGCTGCCTTCTCACAGGTTCGATTTCGATCCCACGTACCAGCAGTGTGCCTTCTCCAAGCCCCTCAGCAAAGCTCCAATGTTGCCAACTACCCGGCTAATATAATTGTTGGGACGGAAACACACATCACTTGGTTGCAGTGATTAGCTAGCTAGTTTTCTTCATATGCTAGGCGAATTGCGTAGCAGACCTGTGTGTATGTGCTCTGAAACAGCTGAAGTTCCAGGCAACCCCGCACGGACGAAAATACGAAAAAAATCCGGCCAACGCACCAAGTGAAAAATGATGCAAAAATCCCAATGCAAAAACAACGAATAGCAAAAATTACAACAAGGTGAGGAATCGAACCAAAGACCTCCCCACATCATATGCCTCAAGATGAGGTTGTTGGAACCAATAGGACTAGACAACATTTGTTGTTAAAGTGCACCCTTCTCCGTATTTAAATTAAAACAAAAGGTTAAAATGGCAAAAAAATAAATTAATAAAGAGAAAGGGAAAAATAAACAAATAACCAAAAAATGTTGTAAAAAAAAAGGGCACCAATGGGTATTGAACCCAAGAGCCGGCTCAAACTCTAGAGCCTAACCATTATGCTATTCAAGAGTATTTGATGGTAGGATAGCTGTTTTCTTTTTAGCCTTACTTATTCTCAAAAGTAAAAATCAAGGGACTGACGATCCTAATTTTCGGGAGGACGAAAATTACGGGGAACCGACGATCCTAAACTTATTTCGCGATCGCGGCAGGTTCCCTCCTCCCGAAATTCTCTGGCGAAGCGGCCGGTTTCCCTCCTCCCGAATTTTTTTGCCGTGACTAAGTTTCTCTGCCGAATTTGTTTACTTCAGTAATGCTTACTGAAAACTGATAGCCATGACTGAACAGGTAACTAAAAAGATCAGTACTAGCGTTCCTTCCCTACAGTCTGAATAAGATCTCTCTCAAACTCTCTCCGTATGGTCTCTAGCAACATCTCATTCCATGTGTCGAATATGGTCCTGGCATGCACCAATGGTATCTTTATATGCACTCTACAGAGTCATCTTTGCTCTCCATAGAAATAGCCGATTCAATCAAACGGTTTTGATAAAACATATACAGATAAAATGACACAACCGACATCTAAGTGATGAACAAAGAAAGATCCTTTGGGGAAGCACTAAGACCATTATTGAGCAAATGTCGAGATTAAGATAGCCAGCTATAAGATTGACAAAACCACATAGACAACCATACTACCAAGCAGAAACAAACCCAGAGCAGAGTTTCAGCTTGTATTCAATCCATGCATCGATTCGACAATATCCAGCTCCGTACAAGAACCACCAAGAGCCTCAGCGCAGCCTCCTGGCCTCCCTCTCAGACTCGAGCAGGGTGAGGATGTCACCCTCGCGAACCGGGCCCTTGACGTTCCTCATGATGAGACGGTTCTGGTCATCCAAGAACTTCACTCTGACCGGGTCACCTGACCCCTGGAGCTGGTCCTGCCCATCACCTTCACCACGACAGCAAGCTCCACCTGGGTGTCCATGCTGCAATTGTAGAAAGCATTTTAAGTTATCAAGGTGAATCAGATCCTTTGGTCACAGTTCATTCAAACTGCTGCTAGGAAACATAAACTATCACATGATTTCCTCAAATTGCAGCTTTGACGAAGAAAAACAAATTAACAACATTACGCAAACAAAAAAAAACTAGGGACATAACACTATATCCATTTGGTATCCAGCAGATTGGCTATGCAGTATGAAAGATAAGAAGTTCACATATTCTTGCTATGGCACAATCCAAATTGTTACCATCACCTTGCATTTGGGAGGTTCTCCAAGAATGCTTGCCAGCTGTGGCAAGATTCCAAATTATCAATATCACCTTGCATTCAAGAGGCTTTGGGCCATTGCAGAATTCAGGTTTTGTTTGCTAAAACAATACATCCATGTTTAATTCGACAACCAACACTGAAAATCCATGATTATTACTGAGGGTACTGTGCTGAGAAATATGTGTCAATCATGATGCTCGATGTGCTTAACCAGGCTAAACTACGGGGATCAGCTTCATTCACGAACCAAATCTAAACCTAGGAGACCCTTCAAAGTTCTATCACAACAGTAAAACTAGTAAATGAGCTGCTACCTAGAATTAAAAAGTTTGCAGCCTTGGAACAGCCCACACACTGCTGCTCTATTTCGATAAAACTGTTCAACAAAATCGATGGTCTAAACAACCATATGCATTTTCTTTTGACAGCCCAAGCAAAATGAGCACCCTTGTGCCTCTGAGTATCAGATGTCATTCTTTGTGGCACATGAATTCTTTGAACTGGGGAAAACATTGTTTCTGTATATGTGACCTACCACAAGTCTGCATTGCATTCTTGCAGCACTGATGATACCTATTGGATTGGACCAATTGCAGGTTTACTGGCGACATTGTCAAAACTAAAAAATTATGAGAAACTACCAGAAGGATCCGTGACCAGGAAGTACGGCTGCAAACTGGCAGGAACTCAGCAAACATGTCAATTTAACACACTCGTGGGCAGGCCTGTTTGGGTAGCGAACAGGGCCATGCCACAAACATTTCTTACTACTAACAAAAGCAAGGAGAAGGAGCTTTAATGTCAGCTGGTGTGTGTGACTGTGAAGGGAGTATCAGCACCATTTTACCCAAAAACAATGCACGAATTCACCTAAGAGGCATTGCATCGAACACCTTGACTGCAGCACGAAGACACACATGGGCACATTGCACATCCAGGGGCGGCCGGAATAGCTTGAGCTTGAGTTCTCGGTTTCGCACAGCAGGAACACGAAGGGTGGGCATACCTGGCGGGTGCTCGTCACCGGCGAATGTCCCGAAGATCGAGACGGGCGGCGGCGGGTGCGCAGTCCTTTTTTTTTCCGCCACCACCAGAGACGGACTGAGCGCACGCTCGGGGTGGATCGACGGCGCCTCACCAGCACGACGGCCTGGTGTTGACCACGAACGGCGTGGCGAAGCACGGCTCCAGGAGGCCCATCCACGGCGGGCAGGTCGACGACGATGAGGAGGTGCCGGTCGTCGGAGCCAGCGGGCCCGTGAGGGTCGCCCAGCTGTAGCCACCGCGTCGTGAGCCAGCGCAGCCGGAGCCGCCGCAGGATTCTCGCCCGCCCCTACCGCTGTCGCCGCCGAGCCGGGCGACCGGGAGCCTCCGGCGGCGCCTACGGCCGAGCCCGCGCCAGCGCAACCGGCTGCGGCCCGTCGCCGGCTTGACGTTGCACGGCGCGCCCGTCATCACCTTCTGGCGCTCTGGTCGGCCGAGGAGATCCACGGCGGCGCGTCGCGCTCCGACGGGGGCGGCGGCGGAGCACTGCAGGAGGCGGCTCCTCTTCCACCGGCGCCGACCCCAAGAACCCTAGAGGCATTTTGTTAAAAAAAGAACATATTACCTAACTATAGGAAACGAATCATAATCTCAAAACTATACTACTCAAACCAATTTTACGAAGTTACCGTTTACCCTTCATTAAAAAAATAACTACAAGAATGCAATTACCGTCTGGTTTAATCGAGAAAGCGGGAGGAAACGGGAGGAAATTTTTTCTCCATGGCCCACCAACCATAGACACGCCATTTTCCTCCCATTTCCTCCACCCCATTTCCTCCCGTTTCCTCATGCGTTTGTTGTCGTCCGGATCGACGCTCTTAGTCGATGTGAGCCATCTAATTTTTCCCCAATTATTGTAAAAAATTTCTAATATTAATACTCAACTAAACATGAAATAAAGACATAAAATAAATAATCACATAGACTAGGGGCTTTCTTGACAAAATTCCACAAGTTTGGGTGATTTCTATATTTTCGAGGGGATTAAATAGGAAAAGCCTAGAGTTTGCAAAGCATATGAACCATAAACATGTTCTCAACGTACTTCAAGTTAGCACCAATGCAAGGAGCTCGTCAAGGCGATCAAAATAGACACATTGTTCGATATATTCGAGTCTATAGAATCAAAAAGATATCACCGCAGAGTAGAGTTCACTAAAATGATCATAACTTTCTCATCCAGGACTCGCTTTCCAAAGCAAACCACACCTTTCTAGAAAGCTATCGATGAGATTTACGCATCCACGAAGGATTGGGCCCAAGTCCTAAGGTGGGAGCATGGCCGAGCTGGCCTTCACTACCGCACAGGCGACCTCCACCGAGCGCCAGGAAGTGTACCGAGCGCCCCACTAGAAGCACTCGGTAGACTCTCCCTATACCCAGGAAGCATTTGTCGGGAGAAAGAAACCTCTCGGTAGAGATAACTCTACCGAGAGCCCCTACCCCTCGTAACGTGGCGCCCTCGGTAGAGTATGCCTCTACCGAGAGGCTTCGCTCCGCAAAGAACAACCCTCGGTGGAGTTGACGCCTCCATCGTCTCGCCATGACCAAGGCCTCTGCCATCAACTCTACCGAGCGGGTAGGTCGGTGCTCGGTAGAATATGGTCATTCTACCGAGCGCTAATTAGCATGCCCTCGTTAAACATATTTTGCCGAGAGCCTTGGTCATGGCTCTCGGCAAATTGACCATTTTTTTTTATTTCTCATTCCACCTTTACAAACATAATTTAAAACAAATCACATATATACCACATTCATACAAACTTGCATAATTGAAAATGTGCATAATTTAGAACAAGTCACATATATATCACATCCAAACAAACTTACATAATTTAAAACAAGTCACTAGAATCAAAAGATGTTCTACTACAACTATAAGTTCAACTACAAGTTCACATTTGCCGGTCTTGTAGAAAAAAAATGGTGAAGTGTAGGTCACCGCTCTGTAATGCACAATGTAGAACAATGTTCTAACTAATACATCCTCCTTTGCTTCACAACTATGACGACATGGTGTACTAACGACGTTTAACCAATTTGGATGTGTCGCTAGGTCTCCAATCTTACGGACCACATATCCATCCGTAGTGTGTGTTGGCATTGGATTAGCCCATGTCCAAACATAACCCAATCAAGACATTGTGCGGGTTAAAATGGATGCATAACTACACCGGTGTAGGTTAAGTCATACACTTGAACTTGTAATTATTGGAAAAAAAATAAGAGAACATCTCGAGATTACCACATCATTTCTAGGTATAAGCTAGGTGATAAATTAACATATCGAGATTAGCACATCATTTCGGTTCCTCCGAGCCACGGGTTTGCGACCAATCCCGCAACATCATGAAGCATGTTCCTACTTTTAGCCGTCATCAACAAAAGGAGAATGTAGCGAGTGTACCCATTTTCTTGAAGCTTGTTTACACATCCCATGACAAAGATATTTTTTGTGTAACCGACTTTAACCGGGTTCGCAGTGCCTTTATTCCAACCTCTTAGATGTATATAGGATTTCCACCTCTCCTTCTAGGGGCTATGGAAAAGCTAATTCGACATTGGATTTGTTGTCCTAATTCACAATGAAGATGATGAGAGTGTTGCACGTCCACTTCTTGAACCCCAAAGTACGAGAGATTGTGTTTAAGCCAAGTGATTTGGTCAATTGGGCTGCAATACATTTAAAAATCATATAAATGGTAAATATACATATACAAATGTATTAGACACATTGATTATACGAATATACTTACTATTATTGGAACATTATCAGCTATAGTGGGCATAGATCTTGGATTAGGGTCAAATCGATCCACCTATCTAGCCACGTAAACCTATGACTTCGGGCGATGGAAGATTCCATCCGGCCATCTAACATGAAGATATAGAAATTAGTTTCAATTTTTTTGCAAGTTAACCGAAATATATAGTACAATTATATACCACAACACATATTGTATAGCTGCAGCGTGGTGGTGGTGGTGGCGGGCTCCAGCCGGGCGGGCGAGCGCGGGTGGCGGGATCCGGGAGGGCGTGGGTGGCGGGGGCGGCGGCGTCGGGGATTCGAGTCGAGAGAGCGGCCGAGAGCCGGGGTCACGCCCATGGGGCTGTTCCACGGGGCCTTTACCGAGAGTTGAACGCCCGGCCCACGGTAAAAACCTATTTTTGTTTCTAATTTTGGCATCAAAATTTGCGGTCAAATTTTGACATTTCAAAATTTTAACTAGGCCTTTACCGAGGGCTTTCTCGAAGGGCCCTAGGTAAAAGGTGTGTTTTACCGAGGGCCCTAACTTTGGCTCGGTAAAATATCCTTTTTTGAATTTGGCATTCAAATTTTTTGTGTGTCCTTCCTACATTGCCAATTAGTTCATATCCAATTTTGACATTTTTAAAAACAATTTACTATATATTTTGATTTTATTGCTTTTTAGTTGAATTTTCTTTTATAAGCCAAATTTAAAGCGTAAGACATTCGAATATAGGGGGCATGAAAGGAAAAATGGTATTCATATTCTTGAGTGCAATGTGAGGCCAAATCCGTGGATAGACCCAAAATTTCGAACATCTTGTTCACGGAACATGACCATTCATATTCTTGGAAAGGCTTCGTTAATGTTGTCTCATAGGATGGCCAAAACCCGGGACAACTCCACCTAAGTTCTATTATCACATGTGTTATATGTCCCGAAGTTTCAACCATCGTTGAACCCAACGTGTCAACGAAAAACCTTCCCAAAAATTTTTCATAGTTCTCCACATATGATTTCACGACAAATCAACAAGTTTCACGATTTTTCAACTTCGTTTGCATTTTTATATAATTTAAAAACTTTTCACCTCGCAGTTTAATGGTCATGTTCCATGAACAAGATGTTCAAAGTTTTGGGTCTATCTCTCGGATGAGGCCTCACATTGCGCTCACGAATATGAATATAATTTTTAGGTTCATGTCTCCCTTCTATTCGAATGGCTTCCGGTTTAGATTTTACTTATAGAAGAAAACTTAATTAAAAGAAATAAAATCAAAAATATATACTAAATAGTTTTGAGAAAATCTCAAATTTGGACATGAGCTATGAGGCCTTGTACAAACCTGTCGTGATCGTATACCACGGTCACGATGAATCGACCGCTAATGTGTGCAACGATGGTTTAGCTCAAGAGACAATGACACGGGATTTATCTTTCGGTTGGGGCTAATCGGGCGCACCCTAGTCCAAAGGTGTGGAACTATCGACCTCAAGTGCTCGTGATCGGGGCGAATACAAGCGGGCAAGAGAGGGAGATGAGTTGCTAGGTCTCTATGGATGTAGGTGAGCGGGGTGTTGTGTCGGAATGTCCGTGAACTAGAGAGCTTGCCCTTCTCCAACAACCGAGCCTCCCTTTTATAGTCACAAGGGGGTGTACATATGGCCATTGAGAGAGGGACTTAAGAGGAGAAGAGATACAAATTCGGGGTGGGGAAGGAAATGTGACCGCTTGGTCGGCATGCCGGACCGCCCGGCGCGCGCCTCGCCGCCGCCGCCCGCGCCATGGCCTATCTGCGGGTTGTCGTGAGAGCTGTGTAGGGGCGCTCCATATTCGATGTCCCACGACGCATGACCGCTGAAGCTCGAAGCTCGTCGGGGCGGATGAGGGACAATGAGCTCGTGGCGCCGGCCGTTGTCGCCCATGCGCTCCGCTGTCCGCCGCACGCGCCCATTGCCCGCGGTCGAACTGCTTGGCGGTGCCGCCCGGCTTTGAATGCGTGTACTTCGTGTCGCAGAAAATGTGTGGACGTAAGAGCTCGTTCCGGGAGCTCGCCGCCATTGCCGTGGGTCATCCTTGTCCCAGTAGCGGTTGTCCGTGGCGCCGGGTCGCGGTATGGCGTGGTCCGACCAGCCATATCGCGTGCCGTCGGAGATCTCGCGTCCCTTCGACGGCGATATCTTGTCATAGGTTGCGCGCGCCCAACCTTGTTGCGTGGCCTCGCCGCCCATCGTTGGTCCTCTAGCCCGTCGTTATTTGCTGGGAACCCGTGTTGTTCGAGAGCTCGTTTGAGACGAAAAAGGAGCTCGTCGGTCGAGCTCGAGCTCGAGCTACCCCCCGTACACTTGTGAGAGCTCGTTCGAGGTGGAGAATGGGGCGTCGGGGCGAACTCAAGCTCGTGCCCGAGAGCTCGTCCCCCGAGGGGAGCTCGTTCGAGACGGAGAAATTCTGTCGAGCTCGGGGGCCGATTGAGGCGAGGGATGTCCGGCCTCGTTCGGGCCGATGAACTTGGTTTATCCCGCGATGTGGGCCTCGTGGCGGATTTGGCCCAATTAGGCTCTCGGCCAAATGTGTTTACCGGGGGCTGCATCCACGGCCCTCATAAAATGCCCACATTCCACCGATTGTGACTCTTCCGAGTGCCCCGCCAAATCGGCCCTCTGTAGAACTCTATCGAGTGCCCTTCCAAACCGGCACTCGGTAAAGGCCCTAACCTAGGAGGGATGGCGGCGGGGGGGGCATGGCGGCGGCGGCGACGAGCTCTTATCCATTCACCCCACCCTTCTCACTCACACACACGCAGATCCACACTCGCCGCCGCGCGGCCGCCCCGCCCACGCCCCCGCCCGCCATCCTCGTCATTCGCGGCGCCCGCCACCTCCCTCGCCCGTCAATCCGATTGGCAGCGGCTTCCTCGCTCCCGGCCTCGCCGTCGTATACGCCGCCCCCACCGCCGTCCCCGCCATCCGCGGCGCCCGCGCCACCTCCCCGCGGTCAATCCGGCCGACCGCCACCTCGCCGGCCGGCGCCCGCCCACGCAGGCCGCCCGGCTTGCCCGCGCCAACAAGGGGAGGAGGAGGATGGAGAAGAGAAGGAGGGGAAGTGGAAGAGAAGGAGAAGGAAGGGAAGGAGGAGGAGAAGAGAGGAGGGGGCCTTGCCGCAACCACCCCCCGATCCGGCCGCAAGAAGGCAATGAGGAGGAGGGCCATGCCCGGCCGTGCCCCCCCCGCAACCACCCCCGATCCGCTGCAAGAAGGCAACGAGGAGGACCACGCCCCGGCCGCAGCCCCGCCCCACACACACCGGCCGTCCCCCCGTCCCGCCATCCCTCCGTCCGAGAAGGTAAGGATTCCCATCGATTTTTACCCCCGACCTCAAAGGTGAGGCATTTGGCTACTACTAGTTGTGGTGGAGTGGTCGTGATGGTTGTGGTCATGATGGTGGAGTGGTCGTCATGGTTATGGTCGAGTGGTCATGATGGTTGTGGTCGAAATTTTGTCCTTTTATGCCCGTGATGATTTACAATGCCCATACTGCAAGTGAGACTTCCATGCCTAGGACCTATTTATGGTCCCATGCTCGTCATCGACCTCGGGACACATCCATGCCTAGCAACTGTTGTCCACCTCTGATGACCTGATGGCTAGGCTGGATGGGTCCCATGGTTTCATGGCAGCCATGAACTCGTTATATATTGGTTCTTATTCTCCAAGTTCAAATATGAAAGAAAAGGGCATTTAATTCTAAGACTATGCTTATATATTGGTTCTGGATGCTTACATTTTTTGACTATGATGTTAGTGCCATGAATCTAAGCTGCATTATCTTTATTACCTCATGGTAGTCATCAAACCGTGACTGACATCCATAACCAAGCATTGATGGAGCAAGGGTTCCATGGCTCCCTGATAGCTGGGTATGGATGCAATCATGGTTCCATGGCTACCATGAAATTGCTTTGGCAACAATGATGATCAATGTGCACCTATGACTAAGTCCCTTTATGCAATGGTGGCCTGTGATGCAAAGTTTTTGTCGCTGCTTAACAGAAAGAACATGTTGCTCCTTACTTTATCCATGATCTCTTATCCATGATCTGAGAGCATCATGGAGAAGTGAGGAATGGCATGTTCTTTTTAGCAGTCTATGATACAAACCTTCCTTAAAAGCCGAGGCCACCTCCTTTTCTTGCCACCTATGGAAGCTTTGCTCTTATTTTCATTCCGTTGTTCTCCTGTCTCATTTTGTGCTTGGCCAATGATCCAATTGAGGCCTTATTTTTGATAATTGGCTTTGAAATGCTTACGCTTTTGACTATGATGTTAGTGCCATGAATCTGAGCTGTATTTTCTTTATTACCTCATGTTAGTCATCAAAACGTGACTCACATCCATCCCAAGAAATGCAGTTAGAGTTAGGGCGTTCCAATGACTTAGCACCTATATTTGTGCACAAGTTGTGCTAGGCTTTTGGATGTTAACCATCCCTAGGCTTTGGATAGTAAATATCGGCCACAATGAGCCTAAACTAAAAACACAAACGGGCCGGAGGACCATAGTTACATCCGCAACATTACCACACATTAGACCATATCTCCACCTCATATAGTAGTTTGTCTTACAAGAAATAGTTAAGGCATGTGGGGGAAGGATTCTCCATCAATCAAACCGAGTAGGCAAGAGAGTTTAGTGGAAATTACATGAGAGAAAATCACTAACCATGATTAAACCAGTATTTACTTAGTGATCCAACGGCAACCATTCATCTACCTGCGACGATGGTATCCACTCATTTGCACAAACCAATTATTTGTGTCTTGTTGTCGTTCAAGAGCGTATAACGAGGATATCTTCAGTGCATCTAGGGGAAGGCCATCACAGCACACTGTTAACCCCATGGTGTGGCTGAGTATTTCCTTTAAAGCCTCCTACATCTCTCCGTCACAGCATGGACTGATGTCTAGACAAGCAAGCCATATATATAAACACTGAATTGTGCACGTCAAGAAGTCCTAACAAACTCATTTGTTTCAAAAGCACACATTTAGCGCTACAAACGCTGCCGCGAGAGAAAATACAGCTCGTCGCCATGCACATTATTGCATAACCAAGCGTGTTCTGTGCCCACGCATATGTCTAAGTGTGTCCAGCCCGATGGCCGACTCGAGAGGTCGCCACTTGATCCGACAGCAGCTAAAGAACGGCCGTTTCGCTCCATGAATAATCGCCGCTCCATCGTTAATTTCAACGAGAAATCACACCTCACAAGCAAAACGGCAGCATAGCATGCAGCTCTACTATATATATGTACAAGCGAGCACAAGGAGCATCCATGCTTAAGCTGAAGCAAGCACATGGACACACGAGACAGAGAGATGATGTCTCTCTCCCGTGCCGCTGCGTCGTCAAGAGGGTTCTTGGCGCTGGTCCTTGTCGCGTGCTGCAGCCTCATGCTGGCGGCGGCGGCGGGCAGGGGCGTGGACGACGACGGCGTCGTCGGTGGTGACAAGCTGATGATGGACCGGTTCCTCCGGTGGCAGGCGACGTACAATCGGTCGTACCCGACGGCGGAGGAGAGGCAGCGGCGGTTCCAGGTGTACCGGCGCAACATGGAGCACATCGAGGCCACCAACCGGGCGGGCAACCTGACGTACACGCTCGGCGAGAACCAGTTCGCCGACCTCACGGAGGCTGAGTTCCTGGACCTGTACGCCATGAAGGGGTGCCGCCCGTCCGCCATGACGCCGGCAAGAAGCAGGCCAACTTCTCCGCCGGCATGGAGGCGCCGATCAGCGTCGACTGGAGGTCCAACGGCGCCGTGACGCCGATCAAGAACCAGGGACCATCGTGCTGTGCGTACCACCATCGATCCTAGCTTGTCGTCCCTGATTTTGACCTGCATGCAATTAACTAATCGATCGACGCCTGCAGCTAGCTGCTGGGCCTTCGTGACGGCGGCGACGATCGAGGGCATCACCCAGATCAAGACAGGGAAGCTGGTGTCGCTGTCGGAGCAGGAGCTGATCGACTGCGACCTAACCGACGGCGGCTGCAACCTGGGCTACTTCGTGAACGGGTACAGGTGGGTGATCCAGAATGGCGGGCTCACGACGTCGGCCAACTACCCGTACCAGGCGCGGCGGTACCAGTGCAACCGCGCCAAGGCCGCCGACCACACGGCGAGGATCTCCGACTACGTGCAGGTGCCGGCGGGGGAGGGCAATCTGATGCAGGCGGTGGCGCAGCAGCCCACTGCGGCGGCCATCGAGATGGGCGGCAGCCTTCAGTTCTACAAAGGCGGCGTGTGGTCGGGGCAGTGCGGGACACGGATGAACCACGCCATCACCGTCGTCGGCTACGGCGCCGACACCTCGTCGGGAACCAAGTACTGGCTCGTCAAGAACTCGTGGGGAAACAGCTGGGGCGAGAGCGGGTACCTGCGGATCCGCCGCGACGCCACGCGCTCGGGACTGTGCGGCATCGCGCTCGACCTCGCATACCCGGTCGTGTGATGACCTAAATATATAAGGGTTGCCGCTTAATTATCTGGTGCATATGCGTGGTGGCGACGTACACTTGTACTCCTACTATACTACACATGCAGCAACGTCTCGTATGGTGTGCTGCATTATATAATGTTTGTATGTATGTAAAAGCCAGCTGGCAGGGCCAAAAGCCAAATTACCACCCCACATGAAATACTATGGGCCTTATTATATATATGCTATATGAATGATATACATAGTACCATATATTGTCTAATATAATATCTTTGCTGCCAAGGGTGCTGGCTACCGCACCATCTCATGCATGGAAAACTCTTTTCGTTCTGCTTAGATCTATCGGATATTTTAGGGATAGGTGTGAAGTGGGAGAGAGAGGAGATGATTGAGAGGTTTTGAATAAGACGACCTTTACGTTTTGAATTTGGATCTTTTCCGTATTTCAAAATAGTAAAAAGTCAAATAAAAGTGATGACATTATCCCTTCTGGTTTTAAGCCTGGTTCAGTTTACAACACTAAAATCCAGTTTGAGTAATGGTCGGGCACACATCTATCTCTTGCGCGCTTGCTGTTTTGCATCGAGTGGAAATTGTCGACCTTTCTATACAATTCTGTGAGAGAGGTTTGAAGCCTATAAATAAGCAAGCCAATAAATCATGTACACTAGCTATGTTCAATTCTCCTGCTGCCGATTGCTGTAGAGCTATATATCTTGTCAACCTTTTGTCAAGGTGGCTGTGTGTACGTTGGATTTTTGTAAAGTTCCAATTCCAATAATATATGTATGTTTATTTCGAAATCAATGAAGCTTGTTTTATCTTATTTAGCAACAAGATCAAGAAATATCATGAAAATTACATTTACGCTTGAGATCTTTCTTTAACACAAATTATTCAATTGACCATACTATGTGATCGATGACGGTCATAGATTATACCTATGATATGATGAGTCAAGTCAAACATATGATGAGCTTGTTTCTATGTTTGCACAATGATATATATGATCAGTAAGGCGAGCATGTCGCTACCTATGTTGTGGTGCATGCAATTATATTTGGGGAACAATTTAAAGATGCTAGGAAATTGCGAAAGAGGCCTTCTATGGCCTACATGGGGTGTGAGTATAAATCCATGGAAGCCCAACATCTAGTATGCAGGAAACCATACTCTGTCGCAACATCCATAACTCTTTCATCCAAAATTCGGCCCATGAAAATTTATGAAAAGCCAAATGAATCTTTCTCGGATCTTTATTAGGTCAGCAGGCCATGAAATCGTCATTACACATCTTGTTCATGCAACTTGGGATGACGATAGGGAAATCTTTTGCGAGCATGGAGAGAGTAGTGACTAAGTTTAAGTGTTACATTATGCATTTTTTCATAAGGAAAAAGTCGGATTCCCTCCCCCAACTATCACGAAAGTTCACTTTTCCTCCTCAACTCTAAAACCGGACAAATCACCTCCCTCAACTTTTCAAACCATGCAAATTACCTCCCTCGGCGGTTTTGAAGGCGGATTGGCTACAGTAACCATGGTTTGGTACAGTGACAGCGGGTTGCTACAGTGACAGTGAATTTGCCTTTTCCTTTTTTAAAAAAACATTAAATTTGAATCTTTAAAAAATCATAGTAAATCTTAAAAAAATCATAAAATAAAAATCCAATTTTGTTGGACTCTACATGATTAGACCTACACATTGAATATATAATATGATATGCTTTAGTACAAAGTTTTTGCTACGAAGGTTTTTGTCTTTTTCTTTTTATATTTATTTGGCTGAATCTTTAAAAAATTATAGTAAATCACAGAAAAATCATAAAATAGAAAATCTAATTTTGTTAGACTCCACATGCGCATGTCTACACAGTGAATATATAATATGGTATGCTTTAGTACAAAATTTTGGTTGTAGCTTTAGATCTATGCTTTTTGTAATTACTTGAAATAATTCGTAGCTGCAACTTCATAATTATTTTGTTGGACTAAAGCATACCATATTATATATTCAATGTGTAGATCTACTCATGTGGAGTCTAACAAAATTGGATTTTCTATTTTATGATTTTTCTATGATTTACTATTATTTTTCAAAGATTCAGCCAAATAAATAAAAAAAAAAAACGACAAAACCTTCTTAGCAAAAACTTTATACTAAAGCATATCATATTATATATTCACCGTGTGGATCTAATCATGTGGAGTCCAACAAAATTGAATTTTTTATTTTATGATTTTTCTATGATTTACTATGATTTTTCAAAGATTCAACAGATTTTTTTGAAAAAAAGAAAAGACAAAGTCACTGTCACTGTAGCAACCTGCTGTCACTGTACCAACCCGTGGTTACTGTAGCAAATCCGCCTTCCAAACCGCCGAGGGAGGTAATTTGCATGGTTTGAAAAGTTGAGAGAGGTGATTTGTCCGGGTTTTGAAGTTGAGGGAGGAAAAGTGAACTTTCGTGATAGTTAGAGGGAATCCGGACTTTTTCCTTTTCATAATAGCAGGAGTGCACAATTCAAATGCCAATTTAACGTGTTAGATTATGCATTTTTTTTTTATAATGGTAGAGATGCTAATTTTCATAATGACAGAAGTGGATAATCTTTTAGAAAACAGTATAGATCTAATGGTACTTGGTACTTATTACTGATCATAATGATTAGTCTAGCAAATTAAAGGTCAAACTTTTTTATTAATGTGTAGATTTTCTAGAATTTATCTTTTGTTCTGTCTGACGTGTCTCATTGTGATTAATATGGAAGCTACTTTAAGCTTCCAATGAGTAATAGCAAGATGTTTTTGTTCTTGTTTCATTTTCTGGAGCGTGGGGATTTCTGTTGGTTGCTACCGAATCAAAGGCTTTCTAGTATGGGACATATCCCAATTTGGTGAACATCTTTTTTTTGAGAATGACACAAAGACAACGCAGACACTCACAACACGCACGCACACTCACCCCTATGAACACACGCACGCAAACCCTACCCCTATGAGCACCTCAGAAGGACCGGGCAGCCGACAGATCCTGGAGATTCTCGAAGTCACCGTAGGCGCTCGTCGCCGACGGGAACGCCGCTACCACTTAATGCATAACGCCGGAAAATCCTGGGAAAATCCCAAGAAAGGTGCGAAAGCACCGCGATTTGAACCCCGGTGGGGTAGCATCCCACCTGGACCGCCCTACCACTTGGACTGATCAAACAATCTACTCCCCTTTTGGCTTTCCGGGGGAAAACAGAGTAAGCAGCAGCCGTATTCAGAGAACGACAACGACATTCTAGAAAAGAAGGCACGATTTAACTAGCATAAGGTGCTCGATTTTGCCTCTGAGTTGGTATCATGGACCCAAAAAGAAGGCACAATTTAGGGCATGTTTGGATTCTTGGGGCTAGAAGCTAGGGACTAGACATGACCATTAGTTTCATTTAGTCTCTCTCAAGAGACTAATGGACTAGAGACTATTAGTCCCTATGTTTGGTAAGTTAAAAGACTAAATGGGACTAAAAATTAGTCTCTAGTCTTGGAAAAACCGAACAGCCCTTAACTATGCTGAACAAAAGGTACTGACGCAGGGCAATTCTCTAAATGATGAACACTAAGGGCCCGTTTGGATCCTTTGAATTTGGGGAATTGAAATCTACTTAATAAATTAAAATTATTTAGTTTGGAATTTAAGATTCCCTAACTTTCCAAAGTTCACAAATAAGCCTATCTCAAATTCATAGGGTGGGAGATAGGAATTGAATTCCATTGACTCGACCTTGAAACACCCTTTGAGATAGGCTTATTTGTGAACTTTGAAAAGTTAGGGAATCTCAAATTCCAAACTAAATAGCTTAATTTATTAAGTAGATTCCAATTCCCCAAATTCAAAGGATCCAAACGGGCCCTAACAGGAAATTATCTAGTGCTCTCCATCTCTGCTCAAAATGTCATATCCTCTTACAGATACAGCACCGGATGCGGCCTGTTACAAGTCATAGAGGCGTTAGTTCATTGCCCAGACAACCAGAATCAGAAATCATCTTGAGATGCAAGTTGGCGTGTCATTGCTTGGACTTGTCATCTTCATCTGAACCTTCATCATCATCAGACGACTCCACTCTGTTATGTTCTTCACCACCATGATTACCAGTTTTAGCTCGCTTCTCTTTCTTACGCTGCTTCTTCTTTTGCCTTTTCAGGCGCTTCTTGGCTGTCCGCTCCTCAGCAGCTTTCATCCTCTCCTCCCTCCGTAGTTCAAACTCAGCCATCTCTTTTCTCTTCTGGTAGTCAGCATCCATTCGAGCTAGCCGGTCCTGCTCTCTCCTCCTCATTTGACGATACTGTAAAACGAAGAGTAATTACATAGTTGTAGATCAGGATATTTTCCTACTAATTCTCATGCCCCAAAACACTAAATGCGTAATTTGTTAAATTTGAAAATCAATCTAGAAGACTAGAATCATGTTACAAGATTCAATAAACAAGATTGTTTAGAATACATGTTTAATAAAATTTAAAAAAGTATGGTAAGGCTGTAAGTTTCATTACTTGCCAATCACATATCCTGATACATAACTTAGGAGTATATGATCATAAAAGCATATACCCATATGACCATGACATTATCAGCATATGAATACGACCGTGACGTTATTCAGCATCTAACAGAAGTTGTTTTAGAATTCTGTTGGTTAAGTCTTTTACCTGTGACCAATGTATAAAACAAGATACACATCCATCAATAGCATGAGATTGATGTTACTAATATCCATCACGAAAGTGCATCCATACTGTTGAATTCTTTTTGTCCAAAATACCATACTTTTACAAATTGCTAGTCAAAGTGTCCACGTTGTGGACAGTATCCATAAACGAATTGTTCTATAGACTAGACACAACAAAACTTTACCTCAATGGCAAAGATGTTACATATGCAGGTATTCGATGAAAAAAAATATTTTTGTTGAAGTAAATAAGAATTTTGACTACAAAGGTGCCACGGCAGTCAGCTATCGCACGGACGAGGTCAGTAGTATGAGGGCCATTAGGGTTAATTAGAGATGAGGTTCTGTTGCTTAGGGGTCAAGTAAACCTCTCTAATATAAGGAGAGGAGATGTATCAAATATCAATCTAATCAAGCAACAATAATATCAATCTATTAGGGGCAGCTCCCTTATATCCCTTCCCTTGTGATTCTGCCGCAACCTACCGGTTGGTTGGCGTTGTGCTGCTTGGGTTAGGGCCCATCCAGATCCATATTGATAACACAAGGTTTCATCAGAATATATGCTCACTTACTGCACGTTTGATCTCAACTAATCCCTCTGCTCCAAATTATTTAGTTCACTTTGGCTTTTGCTAAGTCAAATTTCTCTTGCTTTGACCAAATTTATAGAAAAATACACCAATATCATCAAATTAGTTTCATTAAATTCTTCATGCAATATGTTTTGATAGTGCATTTATTTGAACTTGTAGATGTTAATATATTTTTTAAACCAATGTGAACTATAATTTGAGGAAGTGCCTATCTAAAATACTGGCAGCTACCAACCAACGAGTACACTCATATATGGAAGATGCCAAGGTTTCTTGTTGAATAAAGCTAAACAGATGCTTAATCAAAACATCATGCGCTAGCAGGTTTGCATTTGGATAGACTAAGTAGTCCAGTCATGTGAACTGAGAATTGACACATACTCTACATGGATCATTGCTTGTAATATTAGCTCAATATTATTTTTTAGTAGATTTTTGCACTGTAAAAAAAAAAAATACTGTAATTCGGGAATCATCAGGGCCCTTCTTTTTGAAAGACATATATCAAACAGATAATAATATGTGCTACTTTAACCACCAACATATGCAGCTATCTCGTCTTATGAAATGAAAGCGCATATCCCTATTTTCAAGGGAGAAGGAAATAGAACATGTGCAGCTAGTTGTCAACAGCAAGGGTTCCCATTTTAACAGAATATTTTTGCTCAAAGTAAAGTTAATACAACATCAGCTATGACTAGAACATTTAAGTTTCGATGGATCAGAAGCATTTAGTCCTTTTTCGTACAAAAGCGAGTTCAAAGCATATATTTTTGCAGCTATAACAGCAAAACCATACTGAAATTAGTAAATATTTCTGCAGCGTATAGTAATCACAATGCACCTCACAATGTTACAGATATACAGTACATGCAAACAAGGGAGATTGGTATATTTTTTCCTGAGAAAATAGCAACTTGAGGGCCCAGATGAACAATTAGTTGGTTAAGTCAATTATTGTAACTTAACTCTATTGAGGAACCCAAATATACAGGAAATGCCTTTAATGCTCATAGCACATGTGGAAGTACAGAATCGTCTCCAGGAGGTATTGTACATGTACAGTCTTCTGTTTACCTTGACACTAACATTAATTAATTCTATTCAGGTTCAAAATTTACAGGAAATAGCTATAAGCACATAGCACCCTGAAAATTCTAGTTTTGTGGATATTTTTGACATATTTAAACTTAAAAGGCAAACTGACTGTCCCCATGTATCCACCTTTCCTTTCGTTTAATCATTTTCACAATCAATCTTGGTTGTTACTCCCAGAACAGAAACACATTTTCATCAGTGTTATAACTTTTTCACAATCAATCTTGGTTGTTACTCCCAGAACAGAAACACATTTTCATCAGTGTTATAACTTATAAGGCCCAATTGATTGATCCAATGATTTAAGTCAAAATACGTCATTCTCTAAAATTTTCATAGTAATGCTGAATACATAAGCCATATAATTAGACAAACTAAAATCTTTAGAATCAGGGGAGAGTAAACCATGTTATTATATGAGTATAGCCATGTGAAGCATTAGTATTTTTCAATGTCCCAGCAACGTAAACTAACCACTGTATGATTGTAAGTCTTTAATGCCTACGAGGACAGGGGGGAGAGGAGGGGGTGTAAATAATATCAACATATTTCCATTCCTACCAATATAATTCATCCAGGTGTTAATGGACAAATAAATCACATCATAGCTTCTACACAGCAAGTGGTGATTAAGATATATAAGCAACCAAAAAAAATCAAACGAAACAAGAAAATTGTTCATCAAAACCGGTTCTTAACAGAAAGTCCACAATGGTGCATCCACACACATGAGGGAGGGAAGGAGAATACCTGGTGGAAATCACCGGAGCCGAGCCAGCCGGAGGACCCTGATGTGTTACTGACACGCACAGGGACATTCTCCATGATGCCTGAGCTTCACCTCCAGGTCCTCCTCGCCCCTCTCGCAGTTTAACACCTCCTGAACTCTTACCTGCAGGATCCGCCACAACCAGCTCCTTCCCACTGTCACCACCAGAAACCTTTCCTGGTGGTGCTATAGGGACTAGCTGCTGCATGTTGCTATCACTGTTGGGAGCTGACATTGCGGGATGCAACCCTGCTTGTCTTTCAAGTTGCCTGCACATGAAGAAATGATAATGGATATGAATGTAGTGCTTATAGAAACATTCAGATTTCAAACTTCAAGTTCATACTATGTTGACTTCAAGTTGCAGTGGCAATGGAAAGGAGCTGGTTGTAGTGGAAACTCATGTCATTTTCATCAATACAAGATACACAAAAACCAATATTAACCATAGTTAACCTAGATTTCATTCTATCATGCTCCTCTGAACAAAATCTATACCCACTCACATCATAACCCCGATAGCTGGTCACCATTTTGCAAGAAACCAAATAATATTGGAAGCAACACATTATCAAGAAATCTGTAAGCACTGAAAGTTCATAGTAGTAATAAAATGCACAGAGCACCTCCAGCGTGCAGATGGTGTCCACCTTATGTTCAGAGGCAGCAAAAATAAAGAGTCCCAATCCATTTCAGGTAGAGAATAATAAAATGAGCCGAGATGTAAAAGGCTTGTTTTTAGGTGTTAGATCTGTGTCGAGTCGAGTTCTCATATAAGCTGGTTAGGTTGCAGCTCAAGGACGAGCTGCTTGTCGAGAAGGGGTGTAGTGTTAAAGGCGTATATCATGGGTCTACCTAGTGGCTAACAGTTACGCCTCAATTAGAGGTAAATCGTTCAGCCTTGCCTTAGTTAGGTGATTGGGTTAGTTTGGAAGGTTGGAGGAATAGTAGGAAAGAAGAGAGGAATTATAGTAGTGATTAACCAAGGAGGCTATTTATATGTAATGTAACATGCATGGGGATTAGAGTCAAGCAAGAATAAGAAGGAAAAGCCTTCTCTCCTGCTCAGCCAGGGCAAGGCCCTTGGCCGGCCCTCCTCTCTCCCTCTCAACCATAGCCACCGCCATAACAGGCATAGTAACTGTACTGAACAATATAGCCACACAAAGATTATAAGTAGAACTTGATGTACTTAGGCATTCTAGTTTCCAAAACCACCGAACACAGGAACCGAACTATACAAAGGGAAGAACAGAATGCACTATATTATATATTTATATATAATCAACCATTCAGAGCCAAATCCATTCTACTTAACTAGTGTCCAAATCTATTGCTCAACTAGAATGTTCTAGATGAAAATTTCATTCCAAAATTTATTCCCCAAATAGACAACAAATGTCTAAGAGTTTAACATATTCCCCACACAGCTCGTGCACTGAACACTTGTCTTCGTCTCAAAATTCATTTATCATTCAGAGAAGAGCACAGAGCACACAATCAGTGGTATGTCCATAAACGGGTCACAACGGGGCTAAATAATAGAGGACTAAAAATTTTACTAGCCAGATAGTACTAATAGGTAGATATATTAACAAATAACATAAATGATGATATCGATGATTCAAAGTGCTCGTATGCCCTACAATATGACTGAATCACTAAATATTTAAAACCGAAAATAGAAGCCGATCTGGATCTCAGCAAAACAGTAGGCAGTAGCTCACCGAGACGTGCACAGTGCAGCAGATATGACAGATGCAGGACTGCAGGAGCCAGGAGCCAGGAGCAAGCCAGGAGCCAGGAGCAGGGGGGGCAGCCGGCCACTCGGGAGCAGGAGCCTAGGCGTCTCAGGCCTGGCTGCTGCCTGCTGCGGTGCTGCCTACTAGACGTGGACGAGGCTACGAGGAGGGCGGGCGGGCGGGACCGCGGGCCGCGACTCGCAAGGGAGGTCTGCCGGCCTGAGCGCGGGGGGGCGCCTGCTGGGTGCGGCTGGCCGTGGCCACCGGGCCGGGCCACGGAGGAGGGCAGCCGGCAGGAGGCGGCTTCCCGGCTTGGCCGCTTGGGGAGGAGATCAAGCGAAGCGAGAAGAGGCGGCGCCGCGGCGGGCAGCGACAGGGAGGATGAGCGCCGGACGTCGGACGGGGTGCCGGGTGCGTGCGCTGCGGAGTCGGACTCGACTCGAGGTGGGCTGCTGGTGGCTGGTGCTGTCTAGGGTTGGGAAAGGGAGCGAGTTGGGCCGTCAAGAGGCTATTGGACTTGAGTCTGGAGACCTTGCTCCTAAACTATTTGGCCCACAACATGGGATGGGCTGTAGCTGCTTTTAAATCCACCCCAAAATTGCTCAATCAAATCGAGAACCCTAAACCCTAAACCCTAAACGGAGAGGTATCGGAGATCTTATTAGGAGTGTCACAGGTTCAGCGGTGGCTCTTGGCTTGGTGGTTCGCGGGAGAGCGGGTCGAGCTCTCGCTTTGTCGGCGTTCGTCGATGGTGCGGCTTCGGTTCGAGTTCTGAGGTACCAAGGCGTGTCCCCTACCGATGTTCGTTAGCGTTTATGATGTTGTCTCGATCTTGGTCGAGCAAATCTTGCGCCCGATAAAGCTTTCAAGTGACGGTGGACCTCCGGATCCGGTGGCGGCGGGCGTTCCGCGCTACCGAAAGAGATGGTGGCGTCGACGACGTGTGTCCGGACAAATTGCCTCGTTCTGTGTATATGTACCGTATGTCGCTATGTACTTGTCTTAACTAAGTAATACAAAGGTGCGTATTCTCAAAAAAAAAAAAAAAAAAGAAGAAGGAAAAAGTCTACTTTTCATCCTCCAACTATTGCAAAAGTCTAACTTCCCTCCCTCAATTGCAAAACCAGATATTCAGCATCCCCCAATCATCCAAACCATTTGGTTTACCTCCCTCGGCTGTTTTGAGAGTTGTTTGAGTGACTGGCAACGTGGGCGCAGAGAGAAAGAGCATCGGTGGCCGGTGGGCATGGGGCTCACTGCCGCTGTCATTGTGAGCTATAGGCCGCAGCTGGGTCGCCACCGCCCCGCGGCAGAGCAGCTGAGCAAGCCGTGGCTGTCGCAGCTCCAGGTGCCGTTGGCGGCGGCGACGGCGCGCCCACTAGCCGACAGCGTCAATCCGCATGAAGCTGCGCTCCATTGCCGCGGTCCAGGCCGCAGCGGGGCCGGAGCTGGAGGTGTCCGCGGCGGCGAGCGGCTCGTGCATCTGCTCCCGGCATACCTCGGGTCCTCAGCCACGTACGAGCTGTCGAGGCCATAGTACACCGCGTAGAAATCACACCTCCCGTCTTCGACGGCCTGGCCCTCCGCGGCGAATGCCTCGCTCACGATGGCAGCGGCGTGGGGCCACGTGGCCCCTGGCCGTGGCGGCAGCAGCAGGGTCGATCTCCCGCCCCTAGCTCGGGGCAACGCGGCTACGGCAGCCTGGGCACACCCACGACGGCGGCGGGGGCGACCCCCTCACCGGCTTTTCTAGGAGCGAGCAGCGGCCGTGCGGGGACGCAACCGTACTCAGAGCTCTCCTAGTCTGCTGCTGTCGAGCACGAGCAGTCCCCGCGCATCGGTAGTGAAACTAGGCCATCTTGGGCTCCATGGACAATTGGACATGGTATCCGATAGCTAGAGTTGCTGAATGTTGACAACATGTTGCTGCGGCTCTCCATGGAACCCGTGCAGTAGATGTGGCGCGGAGGAGGAGCACGGCAAGGCCCACGCGGCAGAGGTAGAGCATGCGGCGCGCTTGTGGAACACGTGGCGCCGACGTTGGCTCATCAACCTCAACCTGGATGAGTTTGCGGCTCTCGGTGGCATGCCACCATTGCGCGCGATGCGCCCGCCCTCCAGAACCTGCGCCAAGCTTTCTGCTTCTCCGACGTTGACGGCAACGGCACCATGTTCATCACAAAAATTGCCATCCACGGCTGCGCGGGAATGAACCCAAACTGGCCGGAGCACCGCCAAACGCAGGTGAAGCAGTGCCTCACGGCCAACGCCTTGTGTGTGCACGGCTAGCAAGTGGGGCAGCGTTGCGAGCGGCCGGCCGGCGTGGGCACACGGCACAGGGCACGGCGAGTGGGCGACCATAGTAGTGGCAGGTGCTATCTCTCTCTTTCTTTCTTTGCTCCTTGGTGGGACCCACGTTGCCACGTCACTCAACCCACTCACAAAACAGCTAACGGAGGTAAACCACATGGTTTACATAGTTGAGGGATGCTGAATTTCTGGTTTTGTGGTTGAGGGATGGAAACCAGACTTCTGTAATAGTTGAAGGATGAAGAATAGACTTTTTCCAATCGAGAATATATGGGCCCGTTCGTACCCATGTACCCGTTTCTCAAAAAAAAAAACATATATATTATACTCCTCTTCCCAAAAAAAAAAATAAAATATTTTACTCTGTTTCAAAATAACTGGCATATTCGCTTCTCGAAAAGTAAAAACTTTTTTAGCTTTCACCAAATATGTAAAAAAAAAAGAATTAGATAGAGTGTATATTTAGAAACAACGTTTTTTCTCTCATAGGAAATCAACATCGGTCGTCAGCCATAGAATTGAACAGCCACACATGCTAAAGTATCATTAGACAGATTGTTAAATCTATTTATATAATAAACTTATTTAAAGATACAAATGTTGCTAATATTTTTTATAATTTTACTCAAACTTTTAAAAGCTTGACCAACAAATATGAGACTTATTTTAGGACAGAAGAAGTACTATCATATTTGGTTGTAAGTGTCTACTTAGTCCAACTAAAAAAAAAAAAAAATGGTTAGTTGAATACGAAGATATGTTGCAAGAGATAAAAAAATAATAAGGTTATGAGGGTATTTTTATGTTGTACATGGTATAGTCTTAAAAAATTATTTTACTAGTTTTAAATAAATTTTGTCACATTATAAATTCAGCCCAACCAAGGGAGGGTAGGGCAGCCCAAGCCGCCGTGCCGAGGCCAGAGAGGGAGGGGACAAGCTGGCGCCCCACCCCCCGCCCACGTCATCTTCGTATTCGATTAGGGTTTAAATTTTTGTGTGAAGGAGATATTCCAATCTATAAGCAAGGTCTCCCGTTAGAAAAAGAATAAGAGTTTGCTTGTAGAATATAAGGAAACCTTAGAGATCACTTGAGTTACAAGTTCCATTGTAGAGCTATATAATCAAGGAGGATGTAATCTTATACAAGTAAATAAAGAAAATGGGCTGTTAGGTTGATAAATAATTTTTGCCCAACCAAAATCATGGTAAGCCAAAACTTGGGCTTGCCAAACAATACTTGCCAAAGTTAGGGCAAAAAACATAGGTATGCATTTGGTTGATTGTCAAAATAAAAGATTGCCAAATTTATCTTTTATATATAGCTTAAGAACATTCTAGAGATCTGCCATAACTTTGACACAAGAATTAGTGATGCCAATTCTTTGGCAATGAACCAAATGATAACCACAATTTTGACATGCCATGATTTTTGGTTTGGTAAAAAATTGGATGTCAACCAAGCAGGCCCAATATTCCACCAACTCTCTCGCTCCCCGCCCTAACCGCCGCCGCCCTGCCCTGCGTCGCGCCGCCGCCCAAGTCGCTGCGGAACCGTCATCGCCGCCCCTCCTTAAGGTGGCTATGACAAATTTGGAAAAACCTCGAATGTTTATTTTGTTGTACATAAATAAGTGATATATTTTTAAACTTGTTTTAAATGCATTAAAAAGTATCTCTTAATCATACACTAATAAAAATGCCATGTTCGCTTAAATTTTGCTTATTAGCCATGAGATATATCGTCCTTCTGTCACGAAAAAACAACACGAGTCGGCGGACAAGGTGTTAACCATGCGCTATATCGTAGAGCCGCAAATCGACCCTACCTAGTGCACGCTGGCCACAGCTGTACACGGCATGGAGGATCCCTCCAGAGGGCCCCTCTGGCCTCTGTTGCTCTCGCTCACGTCCACCGCTGTCTGTGACAACTCAATGCTGCAGCAGCAGGGCAGGGCAGGCGCCCATCTCGTGCAGTGCAGTGCTACTCTCACCTCAACTCCTTTCTGTCTCCCTCCGCTGTCTCCACCAAGCAATGTGCAACTGTCCACTTTTATTTGCAGTTTGCAGACCTCCTTTAGGAATGCATGCATGAAGGTGAAGGCAGAGGAGTGCCCAAGGACCAAAGAGTCGTTGCATGCATCATGCATAGTAGAGTAGATGGATCATGGCATGGATGGCGGCGCAGGAAGGATGAGTGCGAGAGCTGCATGCCCACCACAACAAGTACGCATGCATGCATGGGTCCAAATCCAATCCAAGCAATAATAATTTGTCACAACGTGCTTCAAGCCAGAAAACAGCAGGTGTAGTCGTCGGTCATTTTGAGCGTACAACAGGCTTGATGAACGCCAGCCATGCAGGACGCATGTCTGCTCTGTGATTGCGAGAACGTACTCGATCGATCAGGCAGTACTACGTCTCACATAAAATAATCACATGCCACAGCAGCAGCAGCAGCTAACAGCGGATCGCCAAATTAACCAAAAACACTCGAGGACCAGACCTGGCGGGCATGTCCTGCTGGATACAGGCATGCATGCTCGTGCTCGTGAGTGGGAACGTTGGTTTACCACTTTGGCCAACTCAACTCCTATTCTAGCACTGGCGTGTGCACATACAGACACTCCGTAGATGCAGCAGCAGCAAATGCCATGCATGTGTACTGCGTATTGTAGTACTCCTACACAGCTAGCCGTACATGTGCATGCATGTCGAGTACGTATGCAATGCAGACACAGCACGCAGACGCAGGCAGCCAGGCAGGCCACCCCCTTCCTTCAATGCTTTCCCTTGTTGCTTGCAGGCAGCAGCCTGTTGAATGCTCATTTAACTCCCTTCATCTTGCAGCCTGTTCAATGCTCATTTGCAGGTCGCGGATCTGCATCATGCATGCCATGACGATTTTGTTCCAGGCGGCCCGGCCCGGCCCGGCCTGGCCCTGTAAACAACAAGAGGCCAGCTGCCGGCCAGAGATGCACTTCTTCAGCTGGTCAACAGTAACTCCGTCTGCTAGCTTATTCCAATGCGTGTGCCAGTGCCGATGATCTTTGGATTCTCAAGGTGCATTCGTAGTTGCCTAGTACTGTGATCAGTATTCATGTGAGTGATCGATTAGGTTGTGAACACGTACAAACAATGACAATGCAAAGGATGGAGAGAAGGTAGCAAGCAAGTTCAGAGTACCTCCGGCTCGAGCAGAGACTGCCTCTGCCTCTGCCCTTCGAGAGTCGTCGTCGTTTACCAAAAAAAAAAAAAATTCAACAATCTTCAGCTTTGACCAAATATACATCAAAATATCAATATTTATAATATAAAATTAGTACTTTTATATAAACTATTTAAAGATATAAATATTGCACGTATTTTCTATAAATATTTTTTTGCGAAATTATTTTTTCTATAAATCTAATAAAGTTGATAAAGTTTGCATCGATCAGATATTTGCCTCGGCCACAGCACGCAGTAAATTTCGTTCCGTCGCAGTTGCAACACTGGGCAGTTGCAAGGTCACCAGGGTAAACATGGACGGTGGTACAGTGCGGTGGTACACAATTGTACTGTACTGGTGACACCCCCGGTCGGTGGTAAACTGCGTGCGTGTACTTGTTCACAGAACTCAGGTTGCGTGTACGGGTAAGCTTCGACGTCAACGCTTTCCATACTTTTTCCCTAGAGCAAATGTCAACGCAACGAAATGGTCAAAGTTTGAAGTAATTTGCAAAGAGAAGATATAGGGGGCTAGTATATGTTTGATCGAAGGAAAATATGAGGCGGCTAGTATAGGGTATGACCTGCAATACGTTGATATGATCGGAGGAAAATACGATGCGGCAAGTAGTTCCCCGGCATAAAGTTTTAGGCGGTCACATTGGATGTTTCGTGAAATATCTAAAGGTGTGTTAGGATATAATAAACATCTGGGCCGTCCGTTCCGTGAAATATCTAAAGATGTGTTTGATACTAATAAACATCGGATGTGAACTTTTGCACCGCTGGAACTAACCAAGGGCCTCGTGGTCAACTTTTCCATTGTAGTCCTTATTTTGTTGACTAATGGACTAATGGTTAGTTGGGATAGGAGCTATGTTCATGCCGTAAGTTAACTTGATTTGTAGAAAATATGTGCAACATTTGTATCTCTAAATAAAAATTATTAAAAAATTAGATTCAAATATCTCTTTCTAAAGGTACTAACTATACCCCATAAATATTCTTAATTTTAATTATATTCAGTCAACTGTCAACAGTTGTCTCTTAGGAAGCATAAGCGATAAATATTCAAAGACACAAGATTAGGTCTAAAGTTTAGATGACCGAACTTTAGTTAGAGGTATCTCTTAAGGCCGTCCGTAATGGTTAGCTATGACCATCTTAAACCGAAATGGAAAATCTCAGCCTGATTCTACACTCATCATATATAAACGAATCCCTCCCCTCTCAAACCCGAACTCCCTTCCCTCTCTCCATGACTCTCTAACCCCCGGACTCTCTCTCTCTCTCTCCCTCTCTCTACCGCGCGCTCCCACGGCTAGAAGGCGGCCCGTCGCGGCGTCTGCGATGGCGTTCGGCGGGTTCGACGACGCTAGCGTGGCCCCGGCGTGCGTGCCCGAGCGACAGCGACCACAAGGTGTGGCCCTCTTGCGGCGTGCCCCATGGTGGCGGCGGGCGGCGAACCGCCGACCCTTCACGCGGCGGGGCCACCGGGCGTAGTGGACCAAATCCACGGGCATGGTGGCCTTCCTTCCCGGATCGGGCCGACCCTCCTCCCCTTCCTCTAGATCCGCCGGCGGGGAGGCCGGATCCGACCTTGGGGTTCACGGATTTTGTGCGGCGAGGCTAGATCCGATCACAACGAGGTGGATCCGGGCGGCGGCGGCGTCCCTCGAAACCCTAGCGGCGGCGGCTCGGATCCGGGCCCGTTGGGGTTTCGTCGCTTGTTTTGTTCGATTCACCGTGGCGGTTTTGGTGGATCCGAACCGAATGATTAATCGTAACCTTCGATGGTGACGGTTTCAAAACCACTACGAGTGAATGAAAAAATTGCAACGGTTAATCTTTTTTTGTAGTAGTAATATAAGACGCGCCACGTAGGGGTAAATCGACTTCCTCACACGATGGGTCCACACTTGTGCTTGGTGAAGCTGAGAAAAACTATTGTTTTCATCTTCATCCCATACCAATCTCATATCTCTGTAGGTTTTTAGGAGCTTCACCCATGAAATTGTTCGTAAAAAGGTGTTTGGTAAAAAAGGCAGGCCACAAAAACTTATGAAATTATTGGTGAAGCTATGCCAAACAGGACCTGTGTGAGGTTGTCTATTGAAGTTATGGGTTTTGAACGGCTCAAGTTTGGGTGACGACTCAAGTTTTGAACTAATTAGATTTTGTATAGAGAAGTGTAAAAAATTCTAGCTTCCACGACCATTCACCCACTAATTTCATATCTCACTGGGAATCCAATTACGTAAAGAGGAAAATAATTGACGTAGCGACCCATTCTCCCCGCCCTGCAGGAAACTATTCATGCTCATCTGCATAGACTCATCATTGGCCGTCCAGACGTAGAGGCCCGGGACAGACCATGTTCAAGATGTGATGGTAGAGTGCATCCAACTTCATACTTGACCGCTAGCATGATGGGTATGCAGGCAAGTGAAGAAAAACATGAAAAACATCGATCTCCCATGTTGGCCACGAAGCCCCAGGAATCCAATGGAATTTCCATGTGTTTGTCCACATGCGGAGGCCGGATGGCATTGTCGATCTGGGGTGGCCATTGATGTGGGAACCGCAAGAGGTAGTCAAGTGCTCAAGGACATTCGTGGGCAAATAGAATTAAGTGAGAACAAGAGAGGAACACCAAAAAATAAGCTAAAACAGCAAGGCAGTAACAAAGTTTATTCCCCAAAAAACCATCATCAGGAACATGTATATTATGAATTGAAAGGGAGCAAACGCCAAGCTGAGATTCACCGTATTTTTGGGGCCGCGAGAAAACGAAATGCTGGGGACGTTCAAACAGGCAGTGAATTGATATTGTCCCCTTGCACTTGCAGTCAAGGCCCAACACTGAGCAGTAGCTACCCCACATGATGCGCGAGGTTGAAAGTACAGGTCGTGCACATCAATCCACATCTTTTCCGGGACAAACTGTCAAACAGTCTGCCCCCCTTGTTTGGTTGAACCTTTATTATCCGACAGCATAGGATCCCAACAATAAGGGCTTTGTTTGGATTGGAGGTTTTTCAAAGGATTTTCAAAGGATTGCCAATCCTGTATTTTACTGACGTCAGGTAGCGTTTGGAATAAAGGATTGGAGCCTGCCGTTCCTTTGGAAAGGTTTCCTTTGCTCAACAAAACGCAGGAATTTTTACATCCACTCCTGACCAATGTTTTCGTGGAAGCCCGAGGCGCTCGCCCACGAGAGAGAGAGAGAGAGAGAGAGAGAGAGCGTGCGCAGTGCGGAGTGGTGGTGATTACCGGCACCATGCCCGTCTGCTCCACCGGCTCGGTGGCACCAGCTCGTGCAGCTCCAGGCCTCGCCGACTCGCCGGCACCATGCCCGTCTACAACGCTCCCGCCCATACGCTTTGCCGTGCCGCTCGTATCCTCCGGGCCGCATCGCTGCGCGGCCAGCACCCCTGCTATGCCTCTCTGTCCCTCCGACCCCGGCAGACCTGGCCGCGTCCGCCATGGCAGCGGCTATGCTCGATCTGTTTTAACGAATGGATAAGGACGAGGAGGCTGAGCGGTTGTGCCAGATTTTTATTTGGCTCTAGCTGTATAAACGCCGTATGCATGGATAAGTCCATGGACTAGCGGACCCGGTAGTCACGGAACTTATAAAAAAAAATAATCAAAGATAAAATGTACAACTAATATTTTCCTGTGTTTTCAATTCCGTGTTCCAAACACCCTACTTGTCATTTCCTCGTATTTTTTCCTTTCCTATGTTTTCCCACTACACATCCCTCCTATTCCTCGCGTTTTTCTCCTTTCCTCTGTTTTCTATTCCTTCGTTCCAAACAGGCCCTAAGTGAAGTTTTGATTATATTCTCACAAGTAATCTATCAAATATCAACAGCAGAAATATAGCTCACCTCGTTAGATTCTTTATGGTAGATGTTGATCGCTGTTTCTATCATTCTAGTGGCTTGTAAAATTTTTCTCTTCTCCCTGCTGGGTTTGGTTTGGTGAGAGCTCGTTCGACTAGCTAGTTTAGCCACCGCCAACAATACTTTTATCTCACAACAAATCAAAGACCAACAAAATCGTATTTTTTCTCTCACAACAAATCGACCACCAATTAGCCAACACCAGCCAGCCGAACGAGAAAAGTATTGTTGCCCCTATCTATACGGTACGGTGACGCCACCTTCTCCAGCTAAAGTGGTCACCTTATATGTAGGCTTGGTCCAATAGTAATCCTCAATAATTCTAAAATCTTAAAGATCCAATCATATGTGCGTTTGAGTGTCCGGGTGGAGAAACTTTAGTCCATGTTTGGATCTCATGGTCTAAAGACAAGTTTAGCTATTATCAAAGATCCAAATAGGTGGTCTAAAGTTTAGCTAGCATCAGAAAAGACCATTAGTTTATTAAACCACACAAGTGAGGTAAAATATTTTAAAGTTTAGTCATTAACTTTAGCCAATTAAATTTTTAAATCATTAATTTCAAACAGGGCCTTAGGGCATGTACAACCCACAGACGGTGTCGTCAGAAAACCTCGAATTTAGCGTCTGACACATAAAAAAAAACAACTCATACAACCCACAGACGGATGATCCATCTATGTTCACATTTTAACCCTCAGATGTAGCTTAAGATCCACTACAAATATATTTATGTATACCATTATGTGGCTAGTGACATAAACTCCATCCACATAGTAAATCATAGAAATTAGCTACAATGTTTGTTTTACTATAGAAATATCAGAAATGCTAGTATAGAAATCAAAGAAAAGTCCAAGACAGTGACGTGGCGCAAGCAGGTCCAAGTATTCTTGGTCAAGCCACCGTCCACACATCCATCCGGCCTCATCCAGACTACGACGAGCGGCCGGCGGAGGCTTCTTCCTCCCGTGCTCGAGCGGCTTACACTCGTCCGCGCGCCGGTCCGCATGCGCCGCCAGGTCCAGCGGCCCGTGGAAACCGCCGCCGGTGGCCGCCCGTCCGCCTGTGCCGGCTGGCACAGCTGCTCCGCTCTGCTTGCGCTAGCGCTCCGCTCTCCTCGCGCCGCCGGTAGACCGCCAGCGACGGCGGGGCTGCCCTACAGTCCGCGACGCAAGCTTTTGGCGGGAGGAGGTCCAGCGCGCGGTGAAGTTTTGGCGAGGGCCGCGGGCACGGAGCGCGGATCCAGCCCGCCGTCGCTATGAGCAGACGGCTTCTACAACCCGGCGAAGCGCGTCTCCTCGGCCTCGGGGAACGGGACGGAGTCGTCGACTCAGGAGGCGACGAGGGGGCCGTCTCTACGCGGACGCGGGGTTATTTTTGCAAAATTGCCAGTATACAGACGCCTCCTACCGACGCGCTGTACGTGCCCTTAGTCCCACCATGCTAGTGATATGGATGTTGTCATACTTAGAAAGTTCTCTCCACTTCTCCGAGTATAATACGGCGAGAAAAAAGGGAACCCACATGTATCCGCTCGCTTGCCCTGCCAGGCCAATAGAGCTGGGACTTGGGCCGTGCCATTTGAGGCGGCGCCATGGCACGAACTTTTACAAGAGACGACTTCAAAGCACGACGACACTAAATATTTTGGGCGCGGCCAAGACGACATCTAACACGCGGGCATGCCGTTGCCTAGGATCTCAAGACGACGGGCTACATGGCACGGCCCGCACTTTGGGCCGTGCTTGCACGGCAATTTAATACCTAATGTGGCACGCACACACTTTTTATTACTACGCAATGTAATTTTATAGCATTTATTGTACTACCTCTCATCTAGAAAACTTAAATAGATTATGAAAATTATTAAAAACTTCATTGAAATAGTATGCACAACAAACATAATTTTTTATATCACAAGACAAAAA
>JADLZK010011495.1:0-179307 GCA_015847255.1 Hyparrhenia diplandra
CACCTATTGGTTGTAGTGATGTTAAGAAGTACCAACAGTCGACAAGTTCTCCAAGTGGATTGAGTACCTCCCGCTGGTCGACGCCAACCAGCATAAGGCTGTCGAGATGCTCGATGAGGTGATCCATCGTTTCGGCATCCCGAATTCCATTATCACGGACCTTGGCAGCACTTTCCTTTGGCGGCCACTTTTCTGCAAAGACAAAGGCATTCGGGTGAAATATGTGTGCGTCGCCCATCCTCGTGCCAACGGGCAGGCCGAGCGAGCAAACGGCACGATACTAGAGGCATTGCGGAAACGACTCTTCCGACCAGACGGCAAATACCCTGGTCGGTGGCTTAAAGAGCTGCCTGCCATCGTCTGGGGACTCCGAACCCAGCCTAGCCGCAGTACAGGCATTTCTCCATACTTCATGGTGTTTGGCTCCAAAGCAGTCCTCCCGGCCGATATCGCCTTTCGCTCTCCTCGGGTGGACAACTATAATGAAGAAGCTTCGGACGCAACTCGAGAAGATGAGCTTGTCGCGCTCGAGGAAACTCGCCTGCAATGTTGCACGCGGAACGCAAAATACCTCGAGGGCGTTCGACGATATTACAACCGCAATGTGTGTGGAAGAGCCTTTGCGGTTGGCGACTTGGTCCTTCGAAGGAAGCAGAAGAGTGTTCACAAGCTGGGATCTCATTGGGAAGGCCCCTTCAGGGTTAAGGAGGTAACCCGACCAGGAGCTTACCGGTTGACGACCATGGACGATATTGATATCCCTAACTCCTGGAACATCGAGCATCTACGATGATTTTTCCCGTGACTCGGGGACTCTGTAAGCCAGCTTGTATCATCTTTTACCTTCTGCTGTCGCATGATTAATAAAGTTTTTTGAGTTCGTTGACATGGTTATATGTTCTTTCGGCCGACGTAATAATTTATTTCCATGCTCGACCATACTCTAAAGTCACTGGACCCCCTAGAACCGTCCCTGTACTTGGTCGTTTCGCAGTATGCGTGACTGGTGTACTCCCCGCATAGACTGACGACTGGCAGGTGGCTCCTTAGCGTAGTCGAACAGCCCAATAGCTTGCATGAGCATCGCGTCTCCTTGCTGCGGCTATACCAGCACGATAAGGCTAGGACTGGCGTCTACCATAGGTGACATCCTTTTTACTACGACCTACATGATAACATATTATTGTCGACCATAATCGTATGCATGCTAAAATGATTATCAAATAAAAACAAAGTACTAGCTATTAATGCCACCCACATCTGGGCGTGGCTCGGCTAATTGACAAGTGTTTTTAACTGTTTTTTCACCCAAGAAGTTCCTTGCTACGGCCAAAGGACACAAAATATTATGCCTGGGGCAACTTCACCCAGGCCTTCGCCTTCGTCGACTCACAGGAGGGGGTTCATCTCATCGGCAAGCTGCGTCGCCGCCTCGTCGGCCTCCTGGCGCAGGTTCAGAGCGACGGCCTCCGTTGTCCCTTGTGCGTAGCCTAGGCGGACGCGCTGAAACTCCACATTGGGATAATGGGAGCGCACCACCGCCAGCGCGTGTTGAGCCATGTCGCGGGTGGCCTGGCGGGTGAACTCCATGAAGTTCTCCCAGGCCGCCGCGCTGCGCTGTTCCACGTTCTGAGCGTCTGTCGGGGGCGCTTCCTCTGGATTGGCCCCGCCAACCGCGTAGCCATGAATGGCGTTGAGGATTGGCCCGACGCCTTGCATGAGGCTCTATGTGCAACCCCTCCAGAGGGCACGCTCGACCTCCAGGTCGCAGATTTGCATCCTGGAGGCCGCACGCCCAGCTGCAAGTACATATACCGTAAGTTCAGCACACTTTATTAATCTAACCCGTGAAGCAGGAACCAATCAACCAACATGAAAGCATACCGTCGCGGTCAGCGGTGGTGTTCCGGAGCTCCTCGCGCAGCCCATCTACCAGCTCGTTTGCCAGCACAAGCTGCTGCTGCAGGGTGTCAACGGACGCTTCATACTCTGCAAGGTATCATACACACAGCATGTAAATTATTTTATCACTAACACTTCTTGTGAAGTATCTACAGAACAATTATTCGGGCATTCGACCATACATACCAAGCACTTGTTCCTGGGCTTCGCGGCGCGTCCTCTGTTCCCGAACCACAAGCTCAGTGCGCTCCTCCTCGAGCCGCTTGCGGTCGGTGGCCAGCTGCGCACGCTCCGCCTCAAGCGCTTGGCGATCACCTTCCCTGGCAACTCGAGCAGCCTCGCGTTCTATGTGGGTCCGCTCGACCTCCAGGACCTCGCGCTCAGTGGCAAGCGCTGCCCTCTCCTGCGCAAAGGCACGGCACTGCACGTCACCATTACCGGCCAACAGGCGGTCCCTCTCGGCCGTGAGCACCGCCCGCTCTTCTGCGAGGCGGTCACGCTCACGGGAGAGCTCATCCCGCGCCTGTCTGGCCTCGCGAAGGGCCTCCTGGCATTCCTCCAGCTCTTCATGCAAACGGCGGATCTCCTCGATCCTCATATGCTACGCAACGGCATGCGATCATGGACTATATGGCACAAATACCAGAACTAATCATAGTGGTCAAGCACTTACGCGAAGGCGGCTGGCTCCTTCCTCCAGTTGGCGGGATAGGCGGGTCGGCTCGTCTTCCTCCTCAACATCAGGCCACTCTTGCTCCACCTAGTGCACCAGGTCCTCTGTGGATTCGTACCAACCATCGGCGTCATCCATATCCTGGTCTTTGCCCTCGACTTGAATGTAGTCCAGGGGAGACTCAGGCCGATTGACCAATGGGGCGCCTTGCGCTCCTGGAGCCTCCGGTGCTGGAGCGTCATCAGCCGGCCCTTGTCGCCCAGGCACCTCCTGAGGCTGCGGTGGTGCGGCCGGCACGTCCTACTGCTAGGCATCTGCGGTGTTCGGCGGCCGTGCCGGCTCGGTGACGGGTCCCCTACAGATACACAGCATCACTCATGCACCTGGACAATGTGCATGATCACGATTGACAGAAGGAATACTTACACGTCGGCAAAGCGAAGACCCCGAACGCGGCCTCCAGAGCTGCCACCGTTGCGGCCACCTCCGCTTCGCGGCGCCGACACATCTCCATGAGGGCCGACTGGTGCACTCGGTGTTCTCTCTCCTCCAGACTGCTGCATACAATGCAACGATGATCAATTGACAAAACTTAGCTCGGGGACTCGAGAACACCGGCGGAAACTTACAAACGTTGCCGAATCAACACGAACTTCTTCTTCTTCGTCAGCAAGAACATCGGCCTCGCGCGGGCAAGCTTCAGCTTGGTGACGGCGAGGTGGTCGTCCTGCCAACACCTTCCTCCGGATGAACTCCGGTACCGACGGGTTCTCCAGAGGGCGCTTGCCGCTGGCTCGTTCACCCTCTGCCGCTCCGCCTTCTGGCCTTCTCGGTACAGCAGGTGGAGGGGCGGCGGTGTCTTGGCGAGCACGCGCACGAACGTCGGCGGCTTCCTCGGCTGACAGGCTGAAATACCGGCTGCGCGTCATGCCGTGGATCTGCATACACCATTACAGTGAAGATATTTACAGGCATATGCATCAAATCAATCCAATTGATCTACGCCAAACTTACCGGGCGGTGGTGGCGGGTTTCAAAGAGAATGAGGGCACCGCACGCGGGTCATGGGGCACCCGGCCGCCGGCGGGATCTTGGACACCGGTTCATTACTTCCGCCGACGACAAAAAACTCTGCCGACTTCGCGGTACCGTCGTTGGCGGTATCGGAACCAGGATGGTCCCTCCGCTTTGAGTGGCTGAGTCCGGCGCTCCACAAACGTGTGGGCAATGTCGATGCCGTCCACATGCAGCTCCTCGATCATGGCCACCAGCTCCATCACACGCGGCATGTCGGCGGCTGCGGGTTCTTCGTTCCAGCTTGGCTGTCTCACTGGCGCACGGGTGGGGTCGGGCAGAATCGGCACCTCCGATTGTGGCAGATAAAACCACCGCGTGAACCGGCGTGCCACGTTAGATGGCGACGGCGTAGCGGGAAGCGGCCTTTGCCCGGTTGCCCCGGAGCTTCACATACACGCCACCCGCGACGCGAGAACCCAACTCCCCCTTCAATCCGACATAGAAAAAGTACCTCCACAGATTCAGGTTTGGGAGGATACCAAGGAAGCACTCACAAAGCGTGATGAAGATGGCGATGTCGAGGATGGCGTTCGGGGCGGGTGGCCACGGTGGAGCCCGTAGTACGCCTGGCGACTCCGGCCAGAACGGGTGTGCGAGCATTCGAAGCCGCCCGAAGTGGCTCTCGAACACCACCACCTCGTTGGTTTGGGGCATGTGGTGCGGCTCCACCTCCGATAGCCTCCGGTCGGCGACGACTTCGCTCGGCGGACACCGGGCGTCCACCGGCTCTCGGGCGGACTCATCGGTGGATCGCGGCGTAGTCCACTCTTGGTCCATCCGGATAACGGTGTGCCGTTCGCGGCGATCGATCTCCACCACGTCCCGCGTCACCGGCGCGCCGCGACCGGCGGCGGCTCCACCACGACCTCCGGCAGCGACCTCCGCGCGACCACTGGCGTCCTCCACGCGTGCGACGGTCCATCTCTTCTTGATGGATCTCCCTGACCAACGGGCGAAACACACAAATGAACAGTGTTACAAATCGCAGAGAATCGCTCCAATCCAGCTCCAATGTCAAGCGCATTCGGGATCAATCGACAAGGAATCAACAGATCTATGGGATGCTTACCTCCACTGATCGGCGGCTGCGCGATTGACGGTGGAATCCAGCGGCACAATGGCTAACCATAGCCTCGGTTCATTGTAGCAGGCGGTGGAAGACGAGAAGGTGTGGGGAGGAAGAATCGTGCGCCCAGGCGGATGAAACGAGATAGCACTCGACCTTGGTATTTATAGCCTAGGCTGCGTCCCTAGGGTTGCTGCATGGGTAACCATGCGCGCTGCGGGCCTGCGCCTCCCCATTTTCCTGGGTTGAGTGAGTGTGGCAGGCGGCGGCATTAGTTGCCATTATTGCGCTTTCCCTGGTGCGCGCGCGCCTCGGCTTTGCCACGTGTCTGTCCTCGTTTCTCGGGCCAATCGGTTCCCCACGCAATCTTCCATATTAATTGACCAGATACGATGTCGTTCAGAATCTGGAGCGTCTGCATGCAAACCTTCCGTCGAAGCTATCTTTATCCAGGGCTCCAGCAGATTTTTTCTGGTGAGATCCCCTCAATTGCCGGGGCACCTGGATATCCTACTACCCTACCAAATCTTTGGGTATGGATTTTTTGTCTCGACTCGTGCTACACATCTTGGATCCATGCAACACGTTCGGGCACAGGTATAGTGCACGGGGCTTCTCAGAATGGGCAAGCCCTGGTCGACAACTGCGCCAACTAGGTTTCCGATTACTCGGGGACTCCTTCTTATTTTCTACTAAGACCCTAGTGGTACGTGATTACTCACCTACTACTAGGCTCGGGGACTAAGTGGGCACATTTCACCTACGGTGAATCGTGCTCATTTCGTGTTCTACATTCTGAGTGTTTTTTCACTCTACGTGGGCACACTTCGCCAGAAAGAAAATGATTTTTTTTCATTGGAGCACCCAGCATCCAGCAGGTGGACTCGTCAAGACTAGACTGGTCGGAAACAATGGAAAGAAGCTACGGGAACACAAGGCGGCCTGGTCGAGCCGTCCCGGGCTAGTCGGCGCTTAACTAGTCCGGGTCGACACCGCATTTAAGGGCGGGTCGACAACACCTCCCGATGGTTGAAGCGTCAAGACTCCCTCACCTGCAGCATACAACGTGCTCGGGGACTAGCTGTGGGGGGATGAACCCCTATCCCCTCATGGGCCGCTTCGGGTTAGGCCTTCGGGCCGCCCAGGACGACGAACTGAAGCCCTTGGCGATTAGAAGACCGCAATCATCGGGGATCACGGCCTAAACGTGGTCGCCAAGATAGTTTCCTAGTATAGCTCAATCGTAATCACTACATACTTTCCTATTGTAACCGATCGCGATAGATCTTGTCGGACCGGATCCGACCTGTAACCCTACTCCCCGGACTATATAAGGAGAGTAGGAATCCCCCCGAGGGACACGATATTCTCAATCAATCAATAACAATCTAAGCAGGACGTAGGTTTTACGCCATTAAGGCGGCCGAACCTGGGTAAAACCCGTGTGTTTTGTCCTTCGCTCGTTCTGCTTAACATCCTGTTAGTCGTCTAGCGCACCTCTACCGCTCAATCTACTAGCCGGGTACCCCCTGCTAGACTATCGCCGATAAACCGACGACAAGTACGTACTCTCAAATTATTGGTTCACTCATGTATCTAGCTAGTGCAACCAGACCAGAAAGGGTCTTGTGCTATCTTAAAGGTACAATGAGTTATGGGATTCACTATTCTGGGCACCCAGCTGTGCTAGAGGGATATAGTGATGCGAACTGAATTTCTGATATTGATCAAATCTACGCCACTAGTGGGTATGTTTTTACTCTTGGGGGTGGCATAGTGTCATGGAGGTCTTGTATACAGACTATTTTGACTAAATCAACCATAGAGGCAGAACTTACTGCTTTGGATACAGCTATGCTTTGTTATATGATGCTAAGTCATGCTAGTATGATACACATGTTTACACTAGTTGTTATGATCATGTTATGCTATATGATGTTGAATCATGCTATGATCTTGATATGCTTTTGTGTTATGCTAGTATGCTTCACATGCTTAATCTAGTTGCTCAGTTCGTCATGATTTACTTTTATGAAATTAACGGAAATTGCCTAATATCTCAACAACAACATGTGGTTATTCACTGAATGGAAACGCATAGCGCACAACTTCAAGTGAAGCACTACTTACTTTAGTATATTTGGGGTGAACCAAAAACTTTTGCATCCTCATCACCTTCTTAGCCACGGGATTGAAAACACGCTCAATAAGCCTACACATGAGTAAAATGTAAAATGTCACATTCTTTTTTTTATTTTTTAGTAACATAATTAAGAAAATTGCATGGGTCAGTTGTAGGTTAGGAAACACTCACTGTTTTATTGCAGTTTCAACGGAAGCGTATCTGACTTTAAGCTGGGCGCAGAGTCAATAAAATAAACCCTCCTCCACTTGATAGCAATGACAACATCAATCTAGTGTCCGCTAGGGTTATGCGCAAACATGACAAAATTCTTGTCAAGATGTTTCCTTAGGCCCCATTCTAGATATGTAATGCCCATGCTTTGCTGGGCCCACCGGTTAGCCCTTGAAGGTCAATGGTTCAGGATCAAGAAAGCCAATGACAAAACATGGCCCTAGCTTCCCCGAAAGCGGGCACCTAGGAATAAAGAGGCATGCAAAGCAAATTTAGCAAGCAAATAGATGAAGAGGCATCCCAAATCAATGTAGAATAGAAGAAATTGTACTCACAATGTCATGCAGCGAAGGATGGACACATCCAATACATCCAGTGCCATAAGGTCAAACAGGTCGTGGAAACCCACATTGATTGTAGCCTCTTCGATGCGTGTCACGCCAAAAAACCACTTTCACGGGCAATGCAATAAACGCCACATTTTGCCTGTTTGTGGCTGCTTGCTGCATATACCACCCATGAAGAGCAGCACAAGAAGGCTGTGACAGAGTCGACCAAATTATAAGAAATCAAGTATAATTCTCAATTACTAAAGCAATCACAGTCTACACTTGAGTCCATATAAACCCGGTATTCGAAACCTCCGAAAGTGATTTCAAACTCATCAACAATACAACCAAGATAGTCGAGCTCGGTAGTTCAAATCGCGGTATCTTAAACCAAATTCAGATATATTATAATCGAGGAGTGCAATGTACTCATTTATTACAAAGTAGTTTCGAAAGTGCGGAAGCAATAGTTTTAAAAAACCAAATAGTTGTTCAGTAGAAATAGAAATAAGATAGTGCCAACATAATGTCACCCCTATAACAACACGATACATGGAAATATGAAGACTGCCATGCGCTAGGCATTATTCTTCAACCACAGCAACAACACCGTGACAGAACCTCCTAATTATCGGGCCCACCTCGCTTTTGTCATTGTCGCAAAGACCTCGACAAACTATGCGGATGCACCCAATAACTTAAGAAGCACTGTCGGGTGTCATCGGAAACACCGATTACACCTCATACCAGGATCAACAAAGGAGTAGCAACAACATTACAACATTTGTTACAAAAATATGAATCAGAGTGCGGAAGAATAATAACATTAATTTTACAAAATGTGAGTAGGTTACATTTGAGTAAACTTAACTTAATTGCGAAGCTGAGTAGAACTATAAGAGACAACTAAGTTATGCCGAGCCCACCGACACAACCTTGGTTAGCAAAGATAGGTCAACACTCTTTGTAACACCCAGTGTTACTTACCGTTAAGTCCTAGATTGGACAAAATTAAGTTTATTTTATGTTTTTGATCCTAAGTGTGTTGTTGGAAGAGGGTTGGATAGTATAGGTTGGGAATCTGGATTTTTGAATCAAATTCAAGTTTGAATTGAACTCCGAAAACCCTAATTTCTTTTCTTTCTTTTACCCCCTTTTCTTTTATTCAAAATTTATAAAGAATTTGGGTATGGTTATTAAAGCAAATTTGTAGAGTTTTCAAAGTTGAGCAAAGTTGGTATTTTGAGTTTTCAAAGTTTAGTTCAAAAATTTAGAGTAATTTTGAAAATACCAAAACTAGGGTTTTGTCCCCTTTTGATTTAAAAACTCTATTTCAAAATCTAAGCAAAATTTGCAAAAACTTCCAAAAGCTAGTTTGTAGATCTTGTTGAGATGAACAAAAGTCATGTACAAAGTTTTTCAAGTTGTTACATGATTTTAAAAGTAATTTTGAATTCAAATTTCAAAATTTTGAACTGCATTTCAAAAAGTCATATTTAGAGGCCGAATTTGAAAATCTTCCAATTGTGAAAATTGTAGATCTTGAAAAATTAGGCTAAGTCACTTTTGGAGTTTTTGAAGATCAGTTCAAATTTGGGGAGAATTTGACAAAATTCAGAAAGCTAGGGTTGAGAGAGCCACGATTACCGCGAGTGGGTTCACGCCGCCCGTATACGGCCCGGTCGCGGACCGCCGCCGTGGCTCGTCTCGACGTTTCGGTCGATCCTCGTCGTCATCGCGGCCAGGATGAGTTCGCGAAGCACCTCGCCCACGTCCCGTCCTCTTCCTTTTTCTTTAAAGGCGGCGAGGTCGCCGTCTTCTTCTCTCCTTTCTTCTTTTACGCCCGGCGCGCCGACGTCCTAGCTCCGCCCGGCGCTGCGCCGCCCGTCACCACAAGCGTCTCCATCCTCTCCATCTCGGGTGAGCTCCGCCTCTTCCTTGCGCACCCATAGGGCCCGCTAAAGCCTTACTCGGGCGGAATCGCGGCGTGGCCGTCTTCTTCGCGGTCGGCGAAAGCACCGTCGAGATCGCCGCACCGCCGTCGTTCGCCACTCACAGTGAACCTTTTGCCATTCCGTTTGTTGCGCTGAGCTTGCCCCGGACGTTGTGATCATGGTCGACTCGATCTTTTCCTTAGAAGAAGCCCCGACCTTGGCGGAACGCCGCCCCATTTGCCGGGCGACCAGCCGCTCGTCCGCCAGCGCGTGGCTGAGGGCCATGGGCAGCTCCGTCGAGCCGTGGCCATCTCGGAGCGGGAGGGCGTCTTTGGTGCTCATGCGCTCCTTCCCGCCGCCACCGGAGCTGCGTCGATGGGAACGGCCGGCCAAGCCGCGCCGCCATCGCCGCTACGCTCAAGAGCCGCCCGGGGACTTCGGGTTCAAAATAGGAAGAAGATGAGGGGCTAGGTGAGAAATCTCGTGACTCATGTGAATAGTGAATGTACTTGTTTGTAATTTCATAAATTATAAGGGACCTTTATGTAAGATTGCCGGGCTAAGCACGGACCGGCCGGATCCTTTGTTCCTTGGGCCGGCACATTCTTTTTTTGTTTATATGGGCTGGGTCATGCACGGTGCCAGGCCGAGCACGATATTGGGCCGACTTTTCGCCCAAAGGCCGATTTTGTTTTAAAATTTTGTTTATTCAATTTCTAGTTATATGAATAGTATCTGATTTTGTTATTTTCATATAAATTCAAATAGAGCTTCTAAAATTTGAAAAATTTTTGTAGAACCTTCCTAGGAGTATGTCTACCCATGAAAAATTTGAAACTTTGTTTTGAGTAGTTCTTGCATGATTTAAAAATACAATCTTTAATTGAAAAATGCATCTTCTATGATTTTTAGAAAATAAAATATTCATTCAAAAATCATGAAAATTTATTTGGTACTATTTTTATGATGTGTTCTACTTGTATAAAAAGTTTGGAGTCGTTTTGAAATGTTTAAATTATTTTCTATATTAAACCCTATTATTTTATGTGTTTCATGTTTTGTTTAGTGTCCAATAGATTAGGTTTTTTGTGTGACTTAGGGGGTTGTTTTGTGAATCTTAGATTGTATCATAATAAGATGGTCCTTGAGAACTCCTTAGGCAATGGTGATGATATCTTGTAGAGTAGTTCAACAAGTTGGTTTTGTTGGGTTGCAACTTTATCGTGAAGGAAAGTTGTACTCAAGTGTTTATCATTTCATGCATTCATCGAGCATCATGTTTATCATTCCATCATGCTAAAGCATGCATCATCATCTACGTGTAGAATATACGAGAGTGAGATGATTCATGATGGTCGAGCCGAAGAAGATTCTTTCACCCGAGGTGTCGGTGTCAAGTTTGGCGTTGGCGATCCAACCGGAATCGACTTTCCTCGCAACAAAGGCAAGCCCCGGAGCATAAACCCTTTCTGTTTATAAATGTTTTATTCACCTTAAGTCTAGTGCAATGTGCATTAAGTTAGTAGGAGTTGGTTGATACCGTTCTTTGCATGATTACCTTGATTTACATTTATTCCATTTATAACCCACTAGTATGTGAAGGTCGATCTCTTATGCTTAGTAATGCCTAGATTTCGGTAGAAGTCGAGTGATGGTTTTATCATTCGCGAGACATAGGTTTTATCTTTGTTCCTCCCGGCTATGGAAAAAGAGAACACCACGATGGTGGTTCATGAGAATAAAAATGGTAGTGATGAATTTGAGATCGGACGGGGACGTAGGTTGAAAGCCGGCGGGATACCTAGCCGTGCTTGTCCCGTGTTGGTCGTTTAAGGACCGTCCGTTGTTTGGCTTGTTAAGTTCGGGACTTTTTGAACGCAAATGCGCTGAGGCCTTCGGCAAAGGCACGCTCATTTGGCGATCACACCGGATCAGTCGACCCTAACTAGCCACATACTCCGGAAAGCGGATCTCGGTGGAGCCAAATCGGGAATGGCAACCACGCCTTTGGGAGTGGAGAGATGGCGGGAGTACATGTTACCCTCGTGGGTTAAAGTCCCGGATTGGAGGTGTACGGTATTCTCGGGTGGCGCAGGCCTCGTTCCCGTTTTGGACAAATCTGAGAAAAGGTTGATATATGCAAGTTTGGGTACTACATATGTCGTGTGGTTAGGGATCCCCGTTGGGTATAATCGGTTCATGAATCGCCGTTGCTTCTCGGTTATGGAGACCCGTTCTTCTGCCCATTCATCGTAGTAATTGAAGAAACAAGGTTACTCATGGTTATGAAAGGGAAAGAGATGCGAGAGATAAGTTGAGATGTGTTGCTTAAAAAGTGTTTGAGATAGAACAGGTGCAAATCTAGCTTTATTATGCTCCAATAAAATTTATGCTAAAGATATTGAAAGTAAGGATCCACTTGTAGTAAGCTTTTCGGGCAAACTTCCCTTTTCTAGCTCTACTTCCCTTAAGCCCGGCATATCCTTGGAGTCTTTTCTTTTTTGTCGGGTAAGTCTTTGGAGTACATTGTGTACTCGGGGTTTGTTAACCCTTGTTGCGGGTGTTGACTCGTCTTTGTTAACCAAGGTTATGTCGGTGGGCTCGACATGATTTGGTTGTCTTCTAGTCTACTCAGCTTCCGCAAATTAATTAAGTTAAGTTCTTTTAAATGTAACTTACTCACAATTTTATAAAATTAATGTTATTATTCTTCCGCACTCTGATCTGTATTTTTATAACAAATGTTGTAATGTTGTAGTTACTCCTTTGTTGATCCCGGTATGAGAGTGGTGTAATCGGGTTTCCGATGGCACCGACATGTGCTTCTTAAGTTATTGGGTGCATCTCGCACGGTATGCCGAGGTCTTTGGGACAAAGACAGTGCAGGTGGGCCCGTAATTAGGAGGTTACGTCACGAGAATGGTATCGAGCTCATACTCGGGACCAGCTACAATATTACTTTTGAAAACTTCAAAATGATTTTGTAATCTAAAAGTTTTTTGAAAGTAACAACTTAAAAAAATGATCTTCTTTCTTTCCTTATGCTTTGGGAAGCTTTCATGAAGATTGTTTCCGACGAGTCAAGTAAAAGATTTCAAGAAGCTTCATGTCATCTTTTGAAGAACAACTGGGGAGTCAACTTCACCGACAATGTTCTGCTAAGTGTTTTTCAACATTTCGTTGGTGCAGAGATGATAGAATATAATGTAAAGCCCTATATCCTGCTAACACGATGAAGATAGAGTACTCCTAACGTTGTGAAGACGTATAGGACGAGCATGCATCATATCATCCATATAAGGTTGATTTTTCCTCCTTTTATTCGGACAACTATTCTTCTTTATAGTTGTTTGTCCTAAATTTCGTCCTATACCAGGTTTTTGGTTAATGGACTTTCATTTGATAATCTTTGCTTCATAAGTTCCTAATCTTTGGGAGCTTGTACCTTGCCATGTTAACTCTATGTAAAAGCATAAGATTATTCCTTGATTTCTCAATTCATGCATGTGTCGAGTTTCGATTCTTTCAGCCTCGACACATGTCAATCCTTCCTATTGATAGTCGACATGTGTTGGTTGAGAGTTACAATAGTTGTGTCCTATAGTGGAACCATGATCCGCGGACCGCGGAAAAAGCGCCGAAAACCACAGGGTCTCCTATGGATCGCGACCATAAGGAATTATCGCCGGGCGCCGCTTATGTCGGGGTCTATGGTCATGATTCACCATAATCCTCAATTAATGAACTTTCACCTTCTTTGTGACTTCTTTTGGAAATTCCTACCCGTGTTCCTCGGAATTTCTGAAAAACCCCCTTATCGATTACAATCATTTTTTGTCTTGATTGCGATCATCGGATATCAACTTTGTTACTTTGCAAATTTCCTACAAGTCGATATAATTGACACATTTCCTTTCCTATTACTTATCCCACGGGATTTGTCACCTTAAAATTTCGGAATTTCATTTCTTTTAAGGGGGAAAGATCTTCATATTCCAGTTATTCATAATCATCTTGCTGCATTATAAGTAGATATCATTGCATTGCATATGTTGATTTTAGTGTTTATATATAGTGCACATGAGGTGTTTCATGTGTTTTATGAAATGAGGTTTTTATTTTTGATTGAGAGCTTGGTAAATTCTTGTGAATTTATTAGATGTTTAATAAGTTAGTTTTCACGAATGAATTTTATCAATGTTGGGTGTTGTTTGTGTTCTACTGTTAGTTTGTGTGTAACTTTGTTTTGCACCCTAGTTTAACTAGGATGTTATGCGTAAATCTTTGCCACGGTTTATGTTGTACCGCGTGTGGAACTTGGCCAAGTCTCTCGTTGGACCTCTTAAACGTTTCTTCAAGAGAGGAGCCCGATGCCATACAATTTCTCTTTGATCTTTAAAACTTCCTTGGCTTTGATCTTGAAATCACCTTCATATTGACTCCACCCCTTGGAACTTCCTTTGGTTGCTATCTTTCCTTTTGTAAATCCTTGGTCACCACTAATTTTTATCATATGGATTCTCTCCGTGGTTGTGGTTTTAATCGTGGTATTATGATTAATGATTTCTAATCATAATCCATTACAAAACTACACTAAGCTTTCCCTTGTTGTGAATTTCCTTGGTTCCTTATCTATATTCTATCCGGGACTCGTGATATCGGCTCGCTTGCTTTTCTCGAAGTTTCTTCCGAAAGTTTCAAGAAAGGGTGACCCTTGAAGATCAAGTCACCGACATCAACATTAACGAGACTACAAGAAGTGGTAGATAAGGGACTCGCTAAACGATCTCTCGAAGGTAACTTTGACTAGCGTCAAGCAACTTATGCCATCTTTGTAGAATCAAAAGGACGTAAAAAGGATCGGAAAGTTGTCCCTTTTTTTGACGTAATTTTGTGTTACTTGCTAATTACAATTCTTTGGGGATCTACCGAGCTATAATTATTTTAGGTCCCGCTCATGACGGGATCGCGGGCATGCTATTGCCGCCACGTGTTTTCTGGAACGTCGTGAGCATCCTCGCCCTCTCCCCGCTTGCGTCTGTGTGCGTCTCACGTGCCCGCCTCGCCGTGGATCGCAGCGTTGTGCCGCACTTCGCCGTCCTCAAGCAGGCGCGGCGCCCCTCCTTTATCCCGCACTTGTGTCGCTCTCGACGCCGCCCTCGCCCCCCGTCCGGACCCCCCTTCTTCTTCTCATCTTTTGACGCAGTCTCACGCACGCCTCCTTGCCGGGCGAATCCCTCCTCTCATCCTCTTCCTCTCTCCCACCTTGGTTCGCAGTAGCAAGAAGCGTGCCATGGCCAATCTTGTCCAGCACCGCCGGTGATGCTCTTCCACTCGGCCTACTTTCCGACGAGTTGTGCCCCATCTCTGCTCACCAAGCTATAAAATTTCCTACACGCCCTTTTCCCTTCCCATCTCGGATCGAGTTGAGCTCGTGAGTTGTTTCTCTCCACCGGATCTCGTCGTGAGGAAGATTGGAAAGCCACCAAGCCGGAAGGAAGGAGCGGATGGACATAGAGCTACCCGATATGGCGTTCGTTGAAGTTTTTGTTCTCGGGATGCTTTTCATCTTGGCGCTTGCAATGATCGAAAGTGTTCACAGCCCCGTTTTTCGGATCTGTTGGTCTTTTGCCATGTTCGGATAATCATTATCCCGTTGTTCCTTCATTGCCCTCGCTTATCGAGGCCGTTTGATTAGGCGTTTAGTTGTTCGCCCTCGCTCTTAGGCTGTGTTGTTCTAGATCTGAGTGGTTTAGTTTTCAAAGTCATGTATTCTCTCCGAAGGTGTGTGCTTTTAGATCTGTGTATGTTAATCGTTTTCTCCCCCTTCTCATTTCGCTCAATCTCGGGACGAGATTACGTTAGGGGAAAGGTCGTAACACCCCAGTGTTACTTACCGCTTAAGTCCTGGATTGGACAAAATTAAGTTTATTTTATGTTTTTTGATCCTAAGTGTGTTGTTGGAAGAGGGTTGGATAGTATAGGTTGGGAATCGGATTTTTGAATCAAATTCAAGTTTGAATTGAACTCCGAAAACCCTAATTTCTTTTCTTTCTTTTTACCCCCTTTTCTTTTATTCAAAATTTATAAAGAATTTGGGTATGGTTATTAAAGCAAATTTGTAGAGTTTTCAAAGTTGAGCAAAGTTGGTATTTTGAGTTTTCAAAGTTTAGTTCAAAAATTTAGAGTAATTTTGAAAATACCAAAACTAGGGTTTTGTCCCCTTTTGATTTAAAAACTCTATTTCAAAATCTAAGCAAAATTTGCAAAAACTTCCAAAAGCTAGTTTGTAGATCTTGTTGAGATGAACAAAAGTCATGTACAAAGTTTTTCAAGTTGTTACATGATTTTAAAAGTAATTTTGAATTCAAATTTCAAAATTTTGAACTGCATTTCAAAAGTCATATTTAGAGGCCGAATTTGAAAATCTTCCAATTGTGAAAATTGTAGATCTTGAAAAATTAGGCTAAGTCACTTTTTGGAGTTTTTGAAGATCAGTTCAAATTTGGGGAGAATTTGACAAAATTCAGAAAGCTAGGGTTGAGAGAGCTACGATTACACGGTGGGTTCAGCATATGCCGCCCATGCCGGCCGGTCGCCGGACCGCCGCCGTGGCTCGTCTCGACGTTTCGGTCGTCCTCGTGCGTCACTGGCCACCAGGACGAGTTCGCGAAGCACCTCGCCACGTCCCCGTCCTCTTCCCTTTTTTCTTTAAAGACGACGAGGTCGCCGTCTTCTTCTCCTTTCTTCTTTTTTTCGCCGACGCCGAGCGTCCTAGCTCCGCCGCGGCGGCGCCGCCCGTCACCCGGCGTCTCCATCCTCTCCATCATCTCGAAGCTCCGCCTCTTCCTTGCGCACCCATAGAGCCCGCTAAAGCCTTACCTCGACGCCGGAATCGCCCGGCGTGAGCCGTCTTCTTCGCGGCCGACGAAAGCACCGTCGAGATCCCGCCGCCGTCGTTCGGCCACTCTGGTGAACCTTTTGCCATTCCGTTTGTTGCGCTGAGCTTGCCTCGGCGTTGTGATCATGGTCGACTCGATCTTTTCCTTAGAAGAAGCCCCCGCCTTGCTGAACGCCGCTTCGCTGCCGGCGCAGCCGCTCGTCCGCCCCAGCGTGGCTGGGGGCCATGGGCCAGCTCGGTCGGCCGTGGCCATCTCGAGCGCGGGAGAGCGTGGCGGGTGCTCATGCGCTCCTTCCCGCCGCCACCGAGCTGCGTCGATGGGGAACGGCCGAGCCAAGCCGCTGCCGCCATCGCCAATTTGCTCGCTCAAGAGCCGCCCGGGGACTTCGGGTTCAAAATAGGAAGAAGATGAGGGGGCTAGGTGAGAAATCTCGTGACTCATGTGAATAGTGAATGTACTTGTTTGTAATTTCATAAATTATAAGGGACCTTTATGTAAGATTGCCAGGCTAAGCCTGGACCGGCTGGTCACTGTTCCTTGGGCCGGCCATTCATTTTTTATATGGGCCGGGTCATGCACGGTGCCGAGGCCGAGCACGTATTGGGCCGACTTTTCGCCCAAAGGCCGCTTTTTGTTTTAAAATTTTGTTTATTCAATTTCTAGTTATATGAATAGTATCTGATTTTGTTATTTTCATATAAATTCAAATAGAGCTTCTAAAATTCTGAAAATTTTTGTAGAACCTTCCTAGGAGTATGTCTACCCATGAAAAAATTTGAAACTTTGTTTTTTGAGTAGTTCTTGCATGATTTAAAAATACAATCTTTAATTGAAAAATGCATCTTCTATGATTTTAGAAAATAAAATATTCATTCAAAAATCATGAAAATTTATTTGGTACTGTTTTATGATGTGTTCTACTTGTATAAAAAGTTTGGAGTCGTTTTTTGAAATGTTTAAATTATTTTCTATCTTAAACCCTATTATTTTATGTGTTTCATGTTTTGTTTAGTGTCCAATAGATTAGGTTTTGTGTGACTTCGGGGGTTGTTTTGTGAATCTTAGATTGTATCATAATAAGATGGTCCTTGAGAACTCCTTAGGCAATGGTGATGATATCTTGTAGAGTAGTTCAACAAGTTGGTTTTGTTGGGTTGCAACTTTATCGTGAAGGAAAGTTGTACTCAAGTGTTTATCATTTCATGCATTCATCGAGCATCATGTTTATCATTCCATCATGCTAAAGCATGCATCATCATCTACGTGTAGAATATACGAGAGTGAGATGGTTCATGATGGTCGAGCTTCGAAGAAGATTCTTTCACCCGAGGTGTCGGTGTCAAGTTTGACGTTGGCGATCCAACTTCGGAATCTGACTTTCCCTGCAACAAAGGCAAGCCCCGGAGCATAAACCCTTCTCTGTTTATAAATGTTTTATTCACCTTAAGTCTAGTGCAATGTGCATTAAGTTAGTAGGAGTTGGTTGATACCGTTGCTGCATGATTACCTTGATTTACATTTATTCCATTTATAACCCACTAGTATGTGAAGGTCGATCTCTTATGCTTAGTAATGCCTAGATTTCGGTAGAAGTCGAGTGATGGTTTTATCATTCGCGAGACATAGGTTTTATCTTTGTTCCTCCTGGCTATGGAAAAGAGAACACCCTGATGGTGGTTCATGAGAATAAAAATGGTAGTGATGAATTTGAGATCGGACGGGACGTAGGTTGAAAGCCGGCGGGATACCTAGCTGTGCTTGTCCCGTGTTGGTCGTTTAAGGACCGTCCGTTGTTTGGCTTGTTAAGTTCGGGACTTTTGAACGCAAGTACGCCTGAGGCCTTCTGGCAAAGGCACGTCTGACTGGCAGTCACACCAGATCAGTCGACCCTAACTAGCCACATACTCCGGTAAGCCGGATCTCGGTGGAGCCAAATCGGGAATGGCAACCACGCACTGGGAGTGGAGAGATGGCGGGAGTACATGTTACCCTCGTGGGTTAAAGTCCCGGATTGGAGGTGTACGGTATTCTCGGGTGGCGCAGGCCTCGTTCCCGTTTTGGACAAATCTGAGAAAAGGTTGATATATGCAAGTTTGGGTACTACATATGTCGTGTGGTTAGGGATCCCCAGCTGGGTATAATCGGTTCATGAATCGCCGTTGCTTCTCGGTTATGGAGACCCGTTCTTCTGCCCATTCATCGTAGTAATTGAAGAAACAAGGTTACTCATGGTTATGAAAGGGAAAGAGATGCAGAGATAAGTTGAGATGTGTTGCTTAAAAAGTGTTTGAGATAGAACAGGTGCAAATCTAGCTTTATTATGCTCCAATAAAATTTATGCTAAAGATATTGAAAGTAAGGATCCACTTGTAGTAAGCTTTTCGGCAAACTTCCCTTTTCTAGCTCTACTTCCCTTAAGCCAGCATATCCTTGGAGTCTTTTCTTTTTGTCGGGTAAGTCTTGCGGAGTACATTGTGTACTCAGGGTTTGTTAACCCTTGTTGCAGGTGTTGACTCGTGCTGTTAACCAAGGTTATGTCGGTGGGCTCGACATGATTTGGTTGTCTTCTAGTCTACTCAGCTTCCGCAAATTAATTAAGTTAAGTTCTTTTAAATGTAACTTACTCACAATTTTATAAAATTAATGTTATTATTCTTCCGCACTCTGATCTGTATTTTTATAACAAATGTTGTAATGTTGTAGTTACTCCTTTGTTGATCCTGGTATGAGAGTGGTGTAATCGGGGTTTCCGATGACACCGACAGGCTTCTTAAGTTATTGGGTGCATCCGCACGGTGGCCGAGGTTTTTGGGACAAAGACAAAAGTGTGTGGGCCCGTAATTAGGAGGTTCTCACACACCGCAACAAGGGTCAACAAACCCCGAGTACACAATGTACTCCGCAAGACTTACCCGACAAAAGAAAAGACTTCAAGGGTATCTTTGGCTTAAGGGAAGTAGAGCTAGAAAAGAGGAGTTTGCGAAAAAGCTTACTAATAGTGGATCCTTACTTTCAATATTTTTAGCATCAATATTCATTGAAGCATAAAAAAATCTAGATTTACACCTGTTCTATCTCGGTCACTTCTTTTAAACATCACATCTCATATTCATCTAGTGTGCATGATCACTCTTGTTCCATTATGAAAACTACAAAACTACAAAGTATGGTCGGAAGAACGGGTCTCCATATCCCAGAAGCAACGGCGATCCACGAATCGATTCAAAACCCGGCTGGGGATCCCTAACCACACGACATATGTAGCACTTAAAGCTTGCATATATCAACCCTCACTCAGTTCGTCCAAAACGGGACTGGGTCCATCGCCACTCGAGAGCAAGGTACTCCACCTCCCTACCCCGTTCTAATGACAGTTTGACCAGTAGAGTGGGTACTCACTACTCCCGCCATCTCTCCACTCCCAGTGCGCGGTTGTCCATTCCCGATTTGGCACACCCCCGAGATCAGGCTTACCCTTTCCCATTCATTGGGGCATGTGACTAGTTAGTGTCGACTGACCTAGGGTGACACCCAGGCAGCCGTGCCCTCACCCAAGAGGCCTCGGGCTCAACTTGCGTTCAAAAGTCCCGAACTTAACAAGCCAAACCGCGGACGGTCCTTAACCGACACAGACGGGACAAGCACGACCAGGCGAACCTGTTGGCTTAACCACCATAATATTTTTCCCATCGTCCCGTCCGGTCTCATATTAAACATTGTTATGTCCGCCAACAGGGTGGAGGAACAAAGGTAAACCTATATCTCGCGAATGATGAAACCATCACCCGACTTCTACCGAAGTCTAAGCATTACTAAGCATAAGAGATCGACCTACACATACTAGTGGGATATAGATCAAGGTAATCATGCAGCAACGGTTTCAAGCAACTCCTATTCACCTAATGCACAATACACTAGACTTAAAGTGAATAAAGTATTTGTAAAACAAAGAAGGATTATGCTCCGGGGCTTGCCTGTGTTGCAGGGAAAGTCAGATTCTGAAGAAAGATTGTCGAAATCAAACTTGATAATATCCTTGTCGACGGACGGATCTTCTCCGAAGCTTGATCATCGCGAACCATATCAACACCCTCTCCAAGGTTTCATCAACACGATCCGAATCACTCTCGTATACTCTACACGTAGATGATGGTGCATGCTTTAGCATGATGGAATGGTAAACATGATGCTTGATGAATGCATGAAATGATAAACAACTTCAGTACACTTTCCTTCACGATAAAGTTGCAACCCAACAAAACCAACTTGTGGAACTACTCTATAAGATATCATCACCATTTCCTAAGGAGTTCTCAAGGACCATTTGAAGGGTCATGATCCAAGACTCCATCAAGCAAATCCCAAAACACACACAAAACCTAGGTCATTGTACACTAAGCACAAGCTTTTTCTATTAAAACAAATAATGCATAAAATAATAAATAATTGAAACATTTCAAAATGACTCAAAACTTTTTATACAAGAAGAACATACCATAAAAACAGTACCAAATACATTTTCATGAATTTTGGAAATATATTTTATTTTCTAAAATACATAAAAGATGCAATTTTCAATTAAACAATGTATTTTTAAAGCATGCAAGAACTACTCAAAATCAAAGTTTCAAATTTTTTGTGGATACACATACACATAGGAAGGTCCTACAAAAATATTCAAAATTGTTGAACAAGAATTAGAATTTCTATGAAATTTACCAAATCGATCACTATTCAAATTTAAAGAAAACAGAAAAACAAATTTAAACCGAAACCGGCAATCGGGCCGATTCGCCCGGCTTGGCCTGGTAGCGGCAGCCAGCGGCCCGGCTCCCGCCCGCACCGGCGAGGCCGGCCCACGACGCCCGGCCGAGCCGACCCACGCCGCCGCCGGAGTTGGATCGGGCGATAGCTCGCCCGACGGCGACCTCGTCGGCGGCCGGACATGGCTTAACTTGCTCCCCTCTTCATCCCGCATCCGATGGTTCGCTAAAACTGGACCCTAGGGCGTGGCGGCTCTGTCGCCGGTGACGATGGCGGCACGGCGGCGCGGCTCTCGACGACGCAGCTCACCGGAGCTTTCTCCAGCGACAACGAGTATGGACAAAGTTTTAGTATACTACGTCGACCATTTCCCCTAACTAAAACGCGCCTAGGCTGGCCTCTAGTGGACTTGGCTATGAGCGCGGCGCCGCGGCAACGTGGCTCTCGTCGGCGGCCGACGTTCCAGCGGCTACAACACGGGAAAATGAAAACGGTCGGCACGAGCGTGACCAGCAGCTCACCGCGACTCTAATGCGTTCGTTGGGTGCATCAAAGACGAGGCGGAGGTGGTCCGACGGTAGTGACAGTGTGGCGGCGGCGCTCTCCGGTGGCAACAACGGCGTTCCGGCGCGTCTGGACTCTGGCTGTCAAAATCGTCGAGCGCATGTTGGTATTTCTTAGCATAAGCAGCAAAGTCCGCAAGCGCACGGAAAGTATCGTTGTAGCACTTCATCTAGAAGTGTTCCAGGTATCGAATATCTACAGGGAACGGGTGCTAAGTTTGTTCTTCCTAACTATCAAGGGTCAAGCATAGGAGGTGATCGTGGAAGTGATGTGTTCCTTCAGCACTTAGACTAAGTCAGGCTACTCTTTCTACTAAGTGAGAATTACTTCGGGCACCGAGAGTGCACTTGGTCTGCCAAGCGATGCCGGCATACGGCTCTACTCCGCAACCGGACGTGGAGGAATACAATGGGCGAATAGGGCTGTCACCACCTATCCCCTACCTCACTACCGTGGATTGCGTAGCAAACGAGGGTGATTCATAACTTAGACACCACGTCTACGTTACTTGTCACTACTCTAGCGTCGATCAGGGTATCCCGTGTTCATCAGGGGCCCTCTACTAGAGCATTTACCGGAAGGTAAACAACGATCCCGTAATTCTTGACATAATAAATGATAGCGTGGAACTTAAGAATGGTAACTGAAGGTAAGACACGAATATCTTTCACCAAGCCGAAAGATTACCCGCAGAGGTTCAAGGTATGAAGGCGGGAGCCGACAAGTCCGGCACTCCGACAGCCGGATAGGCGTCGCAAATCCTTACGCCGCACAAGACCGCGGGGTCGCTACTCCTCTCTCTCTCTACCTTTCGCTCTCTCACTCCCTCTGAGTGTCTTGGCACTCTCTACACCACCCTATATGTGAGACGTGGAGTGCAATTCCTGAAGGAATGTGGGGTGAGTGATGGATCACATTGTGAAGTGTGTGATGGAAAATGTGATCCGATCCTTTATTGAATGATCAAGTCAAGATCAAGTGTGATGGTGTGTGAATTGGTGAGTTACAAGGAGAGGCAATGGCCTCTCTATATAGGGAAAGGAGGGAGAGAAATGGAGGGTTCTCCTTGTTCTAGGGGACTTTCGGGAGTTTTGGCGGGAGTCTTTGGCGCCAACGCGAAAACCACCTTCATGCACCGCCTCTTCTCCTTCGGACGGGTCAAGGCAAAAGCATGGCGGGATGGTCGGGCCCAGTTTGGCCCGCCTCGCGTTGTGCGCGAGTTTGGTGGGCTGGTGGCCCATTGTAGGTTGGTGCCCCCGTAGGGGTGCTTTGGTCCGATTCGCGTTGGTTTTGGCTGGTGGCATTCCCTTGTCCGAAACGCAGATTCGATGTGCGCTTTCCTCTACCTTTTAACGTACTTTTACCTGTTTCTACGTTTATGCTTGCAAAACATATTTTCTTCGAATACAAGTGGAACTAGATTAATAGCAAAGGTTCATGTGGCAAAAGTACGTTATTCACCATGTTATATAACTAAGTTGGTGGTATAAAGTGTATGATAAGGACCGCCAACAACTCCCCCACACTTAGTCTTTACTCGCCCCTCGAGTAAAGTGCAAGACCAAGTGGGTTAACCTCGATTATGAAATTCAAAGTCCGCATAAAGATTATTCCAAACTTCACCTCCTTTGAGAGCATTCAAGGTGTCTACCAAATTATCATGAATAATTGAACAATGGAACAACATAGATTCCTATCTTTTTACTTCTACTCCTGCGCATAGACTTGGTTTTGAAGTTTTTGAAAAGAATAACATTGCTCCATGGTTAATTCTCACATGAGTCTCTCATATATGTGGATTGTTTCCTTACCAAGAGCTCTTCTTTTGTCACTCACACTCATCCTAATATTTATGTAGGGTTCTGAAGATCTTAAGTGGTGACAAGTGCATACTTACCTTGTATATATTGTCGGGTCAAGCTCCGGATCTTAGGAGGGAAGCGTCATAACCCCAGATCAAAATGTGCAAGTGTGTGTGGAGTATGAGGTGTAAAAGCATATTTTGGGCATTCCATTGCATTTAGATACTCCTTTAAGCTGTAATGCCTTTGGAAAAGAATATGGGCTATTTGCTAAAGGAAATTTATTTAGAGATTTTCTTCTTTTTTCTACAAATCGAGGCTTCTTTGGCACGTTTATTTTTTTATTCTTTATTTGTAATGCCTTTGGGAAAGAATATGACACACGTTTTTTTTTTCCTTCTTTTTTTTTCTCATGCTTTTTAGCATGGAACTTTTATTCTTTTCTTTTTAGCATAGCCCATATCTTATTTTGGCATATGAAGAAGGTGAATGGAGATATCATAATGAGAATGCAAGGAGTGATTCTTTTAGGTGGATGGATGGATGCATATTGTGCGCAACTTCTTGGTATAAGAGTTGGCTTTATTTGGTAGGTGTACGTGGATTTCGATCTTAGGAGTATGAAACTCTCTCAACAATGATCTCAGAACCCGACAAAACTCAATACAAAAAAGAAAGTAGCTATTTGTGGATATTGTATAGAGGCTTTGATAGGGAATCAATCTAATTTAAACCAGGAGCATGCTTGTTTAAATTTTCGAAAAGAAATCCAAGTCTTATTGCGGGGAGAGAGTAAAATTTCAAGTCATCTTACTATATCTTAAAGCGCAATTATTTAGATAAAGTGGGGTCTCTAAAATAAAGTTGCTCATCAAAGTATAGGGTTTTAGTGAGGAATAAAATATATGTTGACTGAAAAACATTGAGAGATTTGAAGAGGTGGAGTTCAAGGATGATTAAATCATTTTAATGATCATATATTTAAATCTCGTTAAAATGGGGGAATGTGTGAGGATTTGAATTTTTACTTTATGTAGAGTATGTGTAGGTTTCTCCCCACACTTGTTCCTTTGACAAATTATAAAGATAGAAAAGACAAAAGGAACAAGTGTGCATCCAAAAAGGTTTGTTTTGTTGATGTGTTCAAATTTAAACATTCAAAACTTTTGGGAGATGTGAGAGTGAGAGTTTTGCACAAACCGTCGTTTGAAGAGGAAGGAGTTAATGGTAGTCATTCGTCCCGTCCTTCTCCATCGTGAATTTTCGATGATTGTGCATTTGCGTTGGGGAGATCTCAGGTGGGTGTCCTTGTATGCTTGAGAGAGACCTCCCCACACTTGGTCTTGTACCTGGTTTTATTCAGACAAACAAAACAAAACAAAAACAAACATATGGCTCTACCGCTTGAATACCGTGGAGCCTTTATTGAGACTTTTTTTATTATTATTATTTTAACTTATTTTATTTTATTTTATTTTTTTTGTTTTTCACTTCAACATCACTCAAGCAAGGCTAATATAAAGAAGTGGTGTAAACATAGCCTTAATTCATCTCTAACATAAGATATTCCCATAGATCATGACGGCCAAACTCTAAGTTCATTAACCAACCTCGACACCATGTCAAAGTTTGATTAAAGAAAATCATTTTACCCTAAGCACCATGCTCAATGTAAAAAAGACTTATGGATGTACTACATGTGAATGCATCCAAACTCAAAGCATATACCATAACAAGGGAAGCATGGAGTTTTAGTTTTATAGAGACAAAAGCGAAAGTGAAGAGTGTTGATGAACATTTATTTCCTTTGCGTACATGGATGTTCTTACCAGCAACATTAATGGATGAGATGTCAAAGTTGTTGCCATGGTTTGCAATGATGTCCATGTCCAGGTGCTTCTCAAAGATAGGCCACACACACACACGACGTATGTGTGGGCCATGGGCCTTGATGGTGGCGCAAAGGGCGAGAGGCGAGCCCTTCTTGCTTGTTGAAGCGATGAAGGGTGGAGTTAGGTGGCACATTGTATTCATCTTGATCATGTGGTGCCAACCTTCTCCTCTCCTCTTCTACATTTTTTTTCTATATATATATATTTTTTTCTCTTTCTCTTCTTTTTTTCGATTTCTCTTTTTATATATATATTCTCTCTTTTTTTATATCTCTCTTTTTAGCAAGCCAGGGCTCTTTTAGCAATATATATATATATATATATATATATATATATATATATATATATATATATATATATATATATATATATATATATATATATATATTGTATGGCCCCTTGGTGGATGGAACTTAAGATTCTCACCATCTCCCCCCACCCCCACACACTTGGACTTTTGTGTAAAAGTCAAGTGTGCAAGGTCCGGATCTCCCTTTGAGCATGTTCCATTACCCATGAGCATCAAAGTTTCTTGTTGATGTGGCCCCCATGGTCTCAAGTATCGTGTGCCTCTTTTGATCTTCTTAATTGATCTCCACCTGAAATGGTTAGCGACAAGAATACCCGAAGGTGCATGCTAACTTGACAACAAGCTCTTGCTTTTTATTAGTCAGAGAGATAAAATATATATAGTATTTTTTTTTGATAGTCCGGGGTATCTCCCGGCAGTGCTTTGATTATGGTCATAAGCTTGACTGTGGGAATTCTTCTTGCAGCTATCAAGGGTGGTGAAGTTCCCAGCTTCTCCACTAGGCATTGACCGTTTAAGATCAAGCTGCAAGGTTAGTGCCAACGTGCTACCACAAGATCGACGAAACTTGTGATACATGAAGAAGTACACAACCATCCTCTTAGAGAGTTTGTGAACGAGGATCAAGAGGAGGTTGGGATCCTTATAGGAGCATGTAGTCAGAACCGAGGCAAGCGCTAGAGATCCAAAGAAGGTGAGCATGAAATATGAAGGATCTCAGAGGAAGATTTTTCATGCTCAATAGTGGTTTCTATCTTGGTCTCTAGAGTTGGTGCCTCGGGCATGTCCATGGCACATGAGTTCTTATCCTAAAAAGGCATGTCATGAAAGACAAATGTTGTATCTTGACCATTGTCAAGAACAATGTTTTGTTGGCCAGAGGGACATGGCTTGTGTTCGAGCGAGGGTGACAGGTGTTTTGTTTCACAAAGATGCGGTAGCAACTTAAGTGAATCGAATGGAGTTATGAACTTCGCCTCCTCGAACAGGTTTTTGTTGGAAAGATGCTTCGCCTCTGGGATTTCTAGGTGAGAGGAAGAAACGATCTTTCCCAACTTCTCATCATGGTTCCCCTCTATATTTTTTTTTCGTGAAAATGTTTTTCCAAAAGGGTGGCCTATGAGAGGATTGAAGTCAAGGATGAGATAGTATGGAAGTCTAAGCACACCTCGGCTTTCGAGGTTTACAGAATCACCCTTGAATTCAATCGGGAACTCCAAAGGATGAAGCATTCCTTCCTTCGGTGTTCATGGTTCGGAGAAGGGCTCAGCAGTCAATCCTAAGGATGGTAAAGGTACGGATTTGGCTGATGAGGGCTTCTCAAAGCTTGACATGCCCTTGTTTTGGTGGGGTTTGTGTTTTACGATGGGAGAAGTGTGCTTCTCTAAGATGTGATTAAGGATCATCCTTTGTTCCATTGTAATTTTATCGATAAATGACCCTCCAGTGGTCATGTCAAGGCATAGGGCAGTGTCTATGTCAAGACCCGAACGAAAGATATGTGAAAACATACTCTCGGGTAATGACAGGTCTAGGCCAGCGTGTATTAACATAGTAAACCTAGCCTAGGCTGCACATAGGACTCTTTCTCATCCTATTTGAAATCAAGGATTGTCCTTGGTAGGGAGTTTGATGGGGAAGAATGGTAGACAAAAATTGTCTTTGAGTTCTTTAAAATACCTGTTCAAACTTATGTCATTAGTGTACTATTGTTTTGCTTTCCCTATGAGGGAGAGCGGAAACAAATTCCACATGAGAATTTCTTGTGTTATGTCAAGAATGTTCTGGCATGAACAAGTCTCCTTGAAATCTTGTAAGAGGCTAATAAGGTTGTCATAGAGCTTAACCTCTTCGGGCATGTCATACTCATGGGGAAAGTCTCGTCCTTTGAAGTTTTTCATATCACGTGACTGTAAAAGAAAAAATGTTTTCCTCCCTAGCTTGACATCTACATCCCCGGATGTTGATAAATTAAGAAATTTTTTAGGGATGCCCATTTGGAATTTCGAATTTTTTGGATATCAAAAATGTAAAAAAATTTTTTTACATTCTTGTGCGAGAAGAATTCGGTCATGTATGGTTTCTTGGCAAAAGCCCATGTTGGTTGGGTTCTAAAGGATTCCTTGACACATTTTTGTGCAAGGGATTTGAATATTTATGCCCATAGCATGATTATACATGACCTCCACCAATCCTTAATAGAGTCATGGAGAAAAGTTCATTGAGGGTTTTTTTTTTTCAAGGTCGGCTGAGATTGGTGGTTTCTTCTATTGTTCGTATTTCGAGGTGTTACTGAATCCTTCAGCAAGGTCAACCTCGAAAAATAGGAGATCCTACCATGCGGTCCCCTTGGGTTTTGGTTCGGGGCAAGGGTCTCTCTATAGGTGTATCGGGTTCGGCAATGACCAAAAAGATTTCCCTTTGATCTCGCTTGGGTTCTACTCGGATGGGTTCTAGCGGGAGAATATAAAAAATATGATTTAGGAAAGCTCCTCCTTCCATTGGGGTTTTATGTGAAAACGACCCTCCGTAGTTATGTCACAAGTAGTAAGATTGATGCTCTATCAAAGGGTTTTCCAATTTCAAGCCTGAAAAGGTTTGGACCTGAACCATGGCTATAAAGCCAGGGCGGAGCTCAAATCTTGAAGCTGTGATTGGCTTCAAAGATTGACATGGTTCTAAGAGCTCGCCCTTAGGAGCAAAAAGGTTTTTGAAAGTGGTTGCTCCATAATTAAAACTAACTTGAAATAAAAATGAAAAAAGAATGGCGAGGGGTAAGGGCTCGCATTGATAGACTAGGTTTGCAAACTATAACGACAACCGTTTCCTCAAGAACGGCGCCAGAAATGCTTGTTGGTATTTTTTTAGCGTAGCAAAGCAAAGTCCGCAAGCGCACGGAAAGTACCATTGTAGCACTTCACCTAGAAGTGTTCCAGGTATCGAATATCCACAGGGAACGGGCGCTAAGTTTGTTCTTCCTAACTATCAAGGGTTAAGCATAGGAGGTGATCGTGGAAGTGATGTGTTCCTTCAGCACTTAGACTAAGTCAGGCTACTCTTTCTACTAAGTGAGAATTACTTCGGGCACCGGAGTGCACTTGGTCTCGCAGTTTATGCTTAGGCATACGGCTCTACTCAGAACCGGACATGGAGGAATACGGTGGTGGGCGAATAGGGCTGTCACCACCTATCCCCTACCTCACTACCGTGGATTGCGTAGCAAACGAGGGTGATTCATAACTTAGACACCACGTCTACATTACTTGTCACTACTCTAGCGTCGATCAGGGTATCCCGTCTTCATCAGGGGCCCTCTACTAGAGCATTTACCGGAAGGTAAACAACGATCCCGTAATTCTCGACATAATAAATGATAGCGTGGAACTTAAGAATGGTAACTGAAGGTAAGACACGAATATCTTTCACCAAGCCAAAAGATTACCCGCAGAGGTTCAAGGTATGAAGGCGGGAGCCGACAGGTTCGGCACTCCGACAGCCGGATAGGCGTCGCAAATCCTTACGCCGCACAAGACCGCGGGGTCGCTACTCCTCTCTCTCTCTACCTTTCGCTCTCTCACTCCCTCTGAGTGTCTTGGCACTCTCTACACCACCCTATATGTGAGACGTGGAGTTTAATTCCCGAAGGAATGTGGGGTGAGTGATGGATCACATGGTAAAGTGTGTGATGGAAAATGTGATCCGATCCTTTATTGAATGATCAAGTCAAGATCAAGTGTGATGGTGTGTGAATTGGTGAGTTACAAGGAGAGGCAATGGCCTCTTTATATAGGGAAAGGAGGGAGAGAAATGGAGGATTCTCCTTGTTCTAGGGGACTTTCGGGAGTTTTGGCGGGAGTCTTTGGCGCCAACGCGAAAACCACCTTCATGCACCGCCTCTTCTCCTTCGGACGCGGGTCAAGGCAAAAGCGTGGCGGGATCGGAGCCAGGGCCACGGCGGCCGCCGCGCGTGCGGTGGTCGACGCAGGTTTGGCCCGCCTCACGTCGTGCCTTTCCAGGTGGGCTGGTGGCCCATTGTAGGTTGCGTCCCCGAGGGTGCTTTGGTCCGATTCGCGTTGGTTTTGGCCTGGTGGCATTCCCCTTGTCCGAAACGCAGTTCTAATGTGCGCTTTCCTCTACCTTTTAACGTACTTTTACCTGTTTCCATGTTTATGCCTGCAAAACATATTTTCTTCGAATACAAGTGGAACTAGATTAATAGCAAAGGTTCATGTGGCAAAAGTACGTTATTCACCATGTTATATAACTAAGTTGGTGGTATAAAGTGTATGATAAGGACCGCCAACAGCGCACGAGTATCAGAATGACAAGGTGAAGCTAGGGCGCAAGGTGGTTTGTCGTGAGGCTCACCAGAACACTCTGACGACGGCGAGGTGATGCGCGGCGGCGCGCGGGTGGCTCAGGTGGCAAGACGCTGCGGGAGCGGGCTCAATGGAAGCTCAAGGATGCGTAGGAGCTGGTGGCAAGGTGGAGTGGACGGTGGTGGACTGAGCTTGGCAAGTTTTTGGCCGGCGACGACGAACTGACGGCGGTGACGAAAACAAAAAGACAACGACGACACCGGCGCTGGGAACTTATAGGTCGGCCGAGACGAACGGATGATGGCCACCACGATACCGGCGGCCATCTCAAGCGGCGGCGGCGGCACGCGGCGGCGTCTGGAAGGGGATCGAAGGACGCCGGCGACGGCGGATTGCGGCCGGTACCCCCCCCCTCCGCATCGTAGCAAACCCCCTTCCACCGATTTCTTCAAATTGCTTTGAGATTCGTGCGGGATCGGGAAAAAAGTACCAATACAAAAATTGCTCCAAATTTCATGATCTACACTTTTCCTATAGAAAACATTTTCAAATTATGCCTCCAAATATGACTTTTTGAAATGGGGTCAAAAGGGATAATTTTGAATTCAAAATTACTTTTAGAATTATATAAAAACTTGAAAAACTTTGTACACCTCTTTTGTACAAACAAAAAGGATCTACAAAATAGCTTTTGAAAGTTTTGCCAAATTTTGCTTAGATTTTGAACAATCGAAAAGGGGGTAAAACAGGGGTTTGAAACTAGGGTTTTGAAATCCAAATCAAAATGGAATTTGATAGAATTTGAAACCTTAAATTAATATATAAAAACAATCATCCAACCACATACTTAGGATCAAAAACATGTGATCAACATAAAATCACTCTAACCCACGAGCACAAACAATTGCTAATTAAATAAACTTATTTTAATAATGCATTTGAAAGTTATCCAACTATGCATGCTTTGCAATGCAATGATGACATGATCAAAATTTTAATAGCTCATTAACATCTAGGATGTTACAAACACAACTGGTAGAACCATGCGAAATGGGGTCACCTACAATAGTGGGAATAAACCCGTGAGTACTCAATTGTACTCGCAAGAGTTACCCGTCTTAAACTAGAAAATAAGGAAAAAGACTCCAAGGATTATGCTTGGCTTTATCTCGAGTCGGGTGACTCACATTTATTTTTAGAAATAAAGTTCATTAGTGCGCCTACACATACTATTCAGGTTCTTCCGAGTTAAAAGGTTATTTATTATATATAAACCATATGTCTTGTATAGTCAAGATTATGACCATAGACCTCGATACCTGCGCGCGCCCAGTAGAAACTCGTGTGGCCATGGCACACAAGAGACCCTAGGTTCCGTCGCGGCATCGTGGTCATGGATCATGGCCACCATAATAGGGCACAACCTTAGTAACTCTCAATCAACACATGTCGACCAACAAAAGGAAGAATTAGCATGTGTTAGGATTGAAGGAAGCAAAACTTGACACATGCACGAATTGAGAAATGAAGGAATGATCTCATACTTGTAAATAGAATTAACATGGCAAGGTGGAAGCTCCCAAAGATTAGGAACTTATGAAACAAAGATTATCAAATGGTACACAGGACAAAATGTAGGACAAACAACTATAAAGAAGAATAGTTGTCTGGATGGAAGGAGGAAGTTGCAACATTATATGGATGATATGATGCATGCTCGTCTTATACGTTTTCACGACGTTAGCACTCTGCCTTCATCATGTTAGATGTTAGTAGGTTATAGGGCTTTACTTTACATACTATCTTCATCGCAGGACACGAGATGTTGAAGACCACTTAGTAGAACATTGTCAAAGAAGTTAACTCTTTAGTTGTTTTCCAGGCGAAGAGGTGAAACTTCTCGAAGCCTTCTACTTGAGCCATCAGGACATCTTCTCAAAGTCTTTTACTCGAGTCTTCCAAAAATCTTCACAAAGCCTTCCAGCAAGCATAAGTTAAGATAGGAGATCATTTTTAAATTGTTACTTTCAAAAACTTTTAGATTACAAAATCATTTTGAAGTTTTCAAAAGTAATGTCGTAGCTGATCCCAAGTATGAGCTTTGATACCACTGCGTGAGAACCTCCAAATTCTTGGGCCCACACTTTTGTCATTGTCCCAAAGACCTCTGACAGCTATGCAGATGCACCCAATAACTTAAGAAGCCTGTCGGGTGTCATCGGAAACACCGATTACACCTCATACCAGGATCAACAAAGGAGTAGCTACAACATTACAACATTTGTTACAAAAATATGAATCAGAGTGCGGAAGAATAATAACATTAATTTTACAAAATGTGAGTAGGTTACATTTGAGTAAACTTAACTTAATTGCGGAAGCTGAGTAGAACTATAAGAGACAACCAAGTTATGCCGAGCCCACCGACACAACCCTGGTTAGCAGCATAGGTCAACACCTGCAACAAGGGTCAACAAACCCTGAGTACACAATGTACTCCGCAAGACTTACCCGACAAAAGAAAAGACTTCAAGGGTATCTTTGGCTTAAGGGAAGTAGAGCTAGAAAAGAGGAGTTTTTTGAGAAAAAAGCTTACTAATAGTGGATCCTTACTTTCAATATTTTTAGCATCAATATTCATTGAAGCATAAAAAAAATCTAGATTTACACCTGTTCTATCTCAGTCACTTCTTTTAAACATCACATCTCATATTCATCTAGTGTGCATGATCACAACTGTTCCATTATGAAAACTACAAAACTACAAAGTATGGTCAGAAGAACGGGTCTCCATATCCGAGAAGCAACGGCGATCCACGAATCGATTCAAAAACCAGCTGGGGATCCCTAACCACACGACATATGTAGCACTTAAGCTTGCATATATCAACCCTCACTCGGTTCGTCCAAAAACGGGATTGGGTCCATCGCCCCCGAGCAAGGTACTCCACCTCCCTATCCCGCCCTAATGACAGTTTGACCAATAGAGTGGGTACTCACTACTCCCACCATCTCTCCACTCCCGGTCTTGTGCGGTTGTCCGTTCGATTTGGCACACCCCGAGATCGAGGCTTACCCTTTCCCATTCATTGGGGCATGTGACTAGTTAGTGTCGACTGACCTAGGGTGACACCCAGGCAGCCGTGCCCTCACCCAGGAGGCCTCGGGCTCAACTTGCGTTCAAAAGTCCCGAACTTAACAAGCCAAACCGCGGACGGTCCTTAACCGACACAGACGGGACAAGCACGACCAGGCGAACCTGTCGGCTTAACCACCATAATATTTTTCCCATCGTCCCATCCGGTCTCATATTAAACATTGTTATGTCCACCAATAGGGTGGAGGAACAAAGGTAAACCTATATCTCGCGAATGATGAAACCATCACCCGACTTCTACCGAAGTCTAAGCATTACTAAGCATAAGAGATCGACCTACACAAACTAGTGGGATATAGATCAAGGTAATCATGCAGCAACGGTTTCAAGCAACTCCTATTCACCTAATGCACAATACACTAGACTTAAAGTGAATAAAGTATTTGTAAAACAAAGAAGGTTTATGCTCCGGGGCTTGCCTGTGTTGCAGGGAAAGTCAGATTCTGAAGAATGATTGTCGAAGTCAAACTTGATAATATCCTTGTCGACGGACGGATCTTCTCTGAAGCTTGATCATCGCGAACCATATCAACACCCTCTCCAAAGTTTCATCAACACGATCCGAATCACTCTCGTATACTCTACACGTAGATGATGGTGCATGCTTTAGCATGATGGAATGGTAAACATGATGCTTGATGAATGCATGAAATGATAAACAACTTCAAGTACACTTTCCTTTCGATAAAGTTGCAACCCAACAAAACCAACTTGTGGAACTACTCTATAAGATATCATCACCATTTTCTAAGGAGTTCTCAAGGACCATTTGAAGGGTCATGATCCAAGACTCATCAAGCAAATCCCAAAACACACACAAAACACGGGTCATTGTACACTAAACACAAGCCTTTTCTATTAAAACAAATAATGCATAAAATAATAAATAATTAAAACATTTCAAAATGACTCAAAACTTTTTATACAAGAAGAACATACCATAAAAACAGTACCAAATAAATTTTCATGAATTTTGGAAATATATTTTATTTTCTAAAATACATAGAAGATGCATTTTCAATTAAACAATGTATTTTTAAAGCATGCAAGAACTACTCAAAATCAAAGTTTCAAATTTTTCATGGATACACATACACATAGGAAGGTCCTACAAAAATATTCAAAATTGTTGAACAAGAATTAGAATTTCTATGAAATTTACCAAATCAGTCACTATTCAAATTTAAAAAAACAGAAAAACAAATTTAAACGTAAACCGGCCCTTTGGGCCGATCTCGCCCGGCTCGCCCCAGCGCAGCCAGACTAGACCAGCTCCCGCCCGACCTTGGCGGGCGACCCACGACGACGCCCGAGCCGACCACACCGCCGCCCGAGTTGACCGGCGATAGCGGCCGACGGTGACCTCGTTGGTGACCGGACATGGCTTAACTTGCTCCCCTCTTCATCCCGCATCCGATGGTTCCCTAAACACGGACCCTAGGGCATGGCGGCTCTGTTGCCGACGACGATGGCGGCATGGCGGCGCGGCTCTCGATGGCGCAGCTCACTGGAGCTTTCTCCGGCGACAACGAGTATGGACAAAGTTTCGGTATACTGCATCGACCATTTCCCCTAACTAAAACACGCCTAGGCTGGCCTCTAGTGGACTTGGCTATGAGCACGGCGGCGCGGCAACGTGGATCTCATCGGCGACCCGACATTACGGTGGCTACAACGGGAAAATGAAAGCGGTTGGCACGGCGTGACCGGCGGCTCACCGCGACTGACTCGATGCGTTCGTTGGGTGCGTCAAAAAGGCGAGGGAGGTCCGACGGCAGCGATGGCGCGGCGATGTGGCGGCGCTCTCGGCGGCAACAACAGCGTTCCGGCGCGTCTGGACTCAGGCCGTCAAAACCGTCGAGCGCACGAGTATCAGAATGACGAGGTGAAGCTAGGGCGCAAGGTGGTTTGTCGCGAGGCTCACCAGAACACTCTGACGACGGCGAGGTGATGCGCGGCGGCGCTGCTGCCGTCCTTAGAGAAGAAGGCGGCGCGCGGGTGGCTCAGGTGGCGAGAGGCTGCGGGAGCGGGCTCAATGGAAGCTCAAGGATGCGTAGGAGCTGGTGGCAATGTGGAGTGGACGGCGGTGGACTGAGCTTGGCAAATTTTGGCCGACGACGGCGAAGCGACGGCGGTGACGAAAACAAAAAGACGGCGGCGACGCCCGCGCTGGGAACTTATAGGTCGGCCGAGACAAACGGATGATGGCCACCACGATACCGGCGGCCATCTCAAAGCAGGCGTTGGCGGCCGCGGCATGTCCGGAAGGGGATCGGGGACGCCGGCGACGGCGGATTGCGGCCGGTACCTCCCCCTGCCCGGCAGCTGTAGCGACCCCCCCCCCTTCCATTGATTTCTTCAAATTGCTTCGAGATTCATGCGGGATCAGGAAAAAGTACCAATACAAAAATTGCTCCAAATTTCATGATCTACACTTTTCCTATAGAAAACATTTTCAAATTATGCCTCCAAATATGACTTTTTGAAATGGGGTCAAAAAGGGATAATTTTGAATTCAAAATTACTTTTAGAATTATATAAAAACTTGAAAAACTTTGTACACCTCTTTTGTACAACAAAAAAGATCTACAAAATAGCTTTTGAAAGTTTTGCCAAATTTTGCTTAGATTTTGAACAATCGAAAAGGGGGTAAAACCAGGGGTTTGAAACTAGGGTTTTTGAAATCCAAATCAAAATGGAATTTGATAGAATTTGAAACCTTAAATTAATATATAAAAACAATCATCCAACCACATACTTAGGATCAAAAACATGTGATCAACATAAAATCACTCTAACCCCTGAGCACAAACAATTGCTAATTAAATAAACTTATTTTAATAATGCATTTGAAAGTTATCCAACTATGCATGCTTTGCAATGCAATGATGACATGATCAAAATTTTAATAGCTCATTAACATCTAGGATGTTACAAACACAACTGGTAGAACCATGCGAAACGGGGTCACCTACAACAGTGGGAATAAACCCGTGAGTACTCAATTGTACTCCGCAAGAGTTACCTGTCTTAAACTAGAAAATAAGGAAAAAGACTCCAAGGATTATGCTTGGCTTTATCTGGAGCTGGCTGACTCACATTTATTTTCAGAAATAAAGTTCATTAGTGCGCCTACACATACTATTCAGGTTCTTCCGAGTTAAAAGGTTATTTATTATATATAAACCATATGTCTTGTATAGTCAAGATTAAAAACATGCTCAATAATATATAAATAACAGTATAAGTAACCATTATTGTGATATTAGACTACGATGCCGCGGAAACACTCGGGTTCTCACCGCCCCGGGGAGAGATGGCGATTCGAATCGACATCGACCGGTGGCGACAAGCTGTTGATGCACAAGGCGGGGTTGGATGAAAAGTCAAACACCGATCCGGATTCCCCGAATCCCGCAATCTTAGCACCGACGGCCCGAAAATATGACACACCGATCCGGCTACAACGCCACTAGGGCCTCCTGTTGCGCCTCGGCAATATTAGCACCGCACTCCGGTGCCCCCACTCAGGGAAAGGCTCAATAGCCCCAAAAGACTAGTCTGATAGGGGAAGGGTGACTATCCCTTTTAAAGTGGCTTTCTCCTCCCAAGTTAAGTAAGGTGGCATTATTTAGAGGCTCACACGGTCGCCGCCCGACTACAATTGGGCCACTTCGCCCATTTAATTGTACGTTGTGTCTTTACCAACGAGTAATAGTGGAAGATGTCCTCATCATTCCCACCCCCATAAAAAGGGCCCAGCTCTGATACTAAATGATGAGTCCGGCCCAGGTAGGGTTGGATGAAAAGCCCGACACACCAATGAAAGGTCCTAATGGCTAGAGGGGGTGAATAGCCTATTAAAAATTCTTGCAACAACACTAAGCAAACCGAATAGACAATAAGATGGCAAAGCTAAATAAGCAGTGCTACGAACTATCTAAGCAAGCCACAAGTCAAGTATGACAAAACTAATATCTCTAATAACACACAAGTTCTAGGTCGCGAGTTTACTCCTAGGTGAGCAAGGTGAGCTAACTAATACAAACACTAGGAGCTAAACAATTCTACACAACTAAGCAATTCTACACAAGTATATCAAATGTAATGCTAGAGAAAGAGTGATCGATATACCGACGGTGGAGTGTAGAGGTGGAAGCCAATCACCGTGATCAATATGAAATCTCCAACGAGCAAGCACACAACTGACACGATGATTTTTCACCGAGGTTCACGTGCTTGCCGGCACGCTAGTCCCCGTTGTGGCGATACACTCACTTGACGGTTGCTAAGCTTAATGGCACGGTGCCAAATCCCCGGTGGGAGCTCAAGCACACCGATCACAAGAGAGGATCAAACAAGCCACGAGCAATCCACTAGTGCTCCTTTCGCGAATCTCCCGCGGGGTAAGGAACGACCCCTCACAAACCACCGGTGTGGCCTCGAACAAGCTCCAATCGAGCTCAACACCGCCTCTTGCTCCAAGCCGCTAGGGAACCAAGCAAATTCCCAAGAGAAACAAGATCTCGCAGCTCCTCCAAGGTTGATGTGCCTCTAGATGCAAGCAATCAAGCAAATGCGCTTCTAACTCTCTCAATCTCACTCAAGAATCGAAGTTACAGTGAAGAGATGAGTGAAGGGGAGTCTCACAAGCTCACAATAGAGTTAGAGTGTTCAAATGTGCAAGGGAGAGCTCACAAACCTGGCCAACCAAGTATTTATAGAGCTCACTCAAAAATGGAGTCGTTGGGGCAGTTCTGCGCACTGACCGGACTCGCTGACCGGACGCACCAGCGGGTCCGACCCAGCGTCCGGTCAGGCCAGATCATGCGTCCGGTCAGAACGGACAACACCCTCGGGCCCATAGCTGACAACATCTTCGTGAGTCCGGTCATAGCTTTTGGTCACCGCGTCCGGTCACTTCACGAAGTCGAGCGCCAAAACATTCTCTCTGCCGGACGCACCCACCGGAGCGTCCGGTCAAAGACCGTGCTTCCGGTCACGCATCCGGTCGGCGCGTCCGGTCAGCCTTTCCAGCATGTTCTTCATTTTGTTGTCGCCCGTTGCTTCAACCTTGCTTCGCCTCTTGCCATATGTTGCCAACACGTCGAAGATGATCACGTTATCACTTATGTTAGCATGTCGATCGATTAGGCAAGAACGAAGTTAGTGCTCTCATGTCCTAAATACAATATGAAAGTCAATTGGACCTAGAAGCACTTCACAAAAGGAATGGTCGCGGCATTCCCTCTTGATAGTCGGCTATCTAGCCTATAATGTGATCGCACGCTCTATCGTGTCTTGATCACCGAAAGAAAACCCTATCAAGTGTACCTTTGCCTTGATCTCCGGGGTTTCCTCCAAACCGACAATCCGAGCTTGACGATCCACCATGTCCATCATCATCGTCCATGTTCATGATCATCATGCTCCACGTCATCCATGCAATCCTATCTCTTAAATCACACTTAGAGCAAAGGATTAGCATAACAAGTGTGTCATCAATTTCCAAAACCAAACATGAGATTTCAACCAATCCGGATTCCCCGAATCCCGCAATCTTAGCACCGACAGCCGAAAATACGACACACCGATCCGGCTACAACGCCACTAGGGCCTCCTGTTGCGCCTCGGCAATCTTAGCACCGCACTCCGGTGCCCCCACTCAGGGAAAGGCCCAATCGCCCCAAAAGACTAGTCTCATAGGGGAAGGGTGACTCTCCCTTTTAAGGTGGCTTCCTCCTCCCAAGTTAAGCAGGGTGGGATTATTTAGAGGCTCACACAGTCGCCGCCCGACTACAACTGGGCCACTTGGCCCATTTAATTGTTGCGTCTTTGCCAACGGGTAATAGTGGAGGATGTCCTCATCACCTGTCATACACTAGGTCTACTTCGCGACGGCAGACCTAATCACTTCCAAGATGTTAGGGGTCGTAAAGTTGCGGGCATGTCGGCAACCCCCTCCTCTCGAGCCACCAGGTGTTCGACCCGAAGAACGACGCTTCGTCCGATACTGCCTGTGCCCAATTAGTCCCAACCTACCATGCCAGGAGGAGCGTTAAGCGAACAAGTGCCGGCCCCTCAACAATCTCATAAGCTTCGTGGCTCACGACCCGGCGGAGCCTACTATATGAATAGATACATTCAACTTCCGACTACCTTCCGACAAAGTGTGTCATCTATTTCCAAAACCAAACATGAGATTTCAACCTCCCCCTTTTTGGTAATTGATGACAACCAAATTCACAAAGATATGAAATAAAATTCAATTGAACTTGAATTGCTTGTCCATAGCATTTTGGTCATGAAACAAAGTTTGGACAAACATTTCAAGGTTCGGTTTTGGTAGTAGTAGCTCCCCCTACATATGTGCTTCCATGTGTTTGGATCAATTTGGCACATATGTATGGATAGAAATCTTGGGGAGAGATACTAATACCAAAAGAGATGCTAAGGTTCTAGAATGCGGACCTTTGAAGCGTGAAACCAATCGGAGTCCTTAGCATCATTGTAACTAGACATTCATCAAAACTCAACATACCCCATGAGATCAACATTATAGGCTTAAATGTGAGCTATGTCTAGATACATCCTATGCATGCTAGTTGGTCAAAACATCAATCATTTTTCAAAAACTAGCATACACCAAGCAATCATATATATTGAATTTAGATTGCACAATGCAACATTTCATTATGATCATGCACATACAAATGCACAAATAGTCTATGAGCTTGCTCCCCCTATTTGTGTGATCCTTTACAACATCTTTGTGACTTATTTCTCCCCCTTTGTCAACAATCACCAAAAAGGTGTAAATGAGAGAAATCAAGTCAATCAAAGGATCAAATGTGGTCTCATCTAGATCACTTGCCGTAACATGTATCCAAGTTTGAAACAAGGACAAGCTTTTTCACACCTCATGAAAATAAGGTTATCTTGCACCATGTTAGAATACACATCATTAGCTCATTTTCTAGAGTTGACACTAGGATTGCAAGCACATAAACATGTCATATGCCACCACTAGTTCATAAAACCATTCAAAGCAATACTGGTGCCACACATACATTGAAAACATTTGATTTTCCATGAATGAGACTATTAAATTGCATGATGACTAGATGCACTAACAAGTCCTTAGCAATATATGAATGCCATGTCAAACAACTTTTACCTTGGTTGTTGTCGAAGGAGAGGCATGTTATATAAGTGGGGTGCATCAACTCAAGTTGGAGAAGTCAATAATGTTCAATTCTCCCTTTAGCATGCAAAACCTCTTCTCATCAAGTGGCTTGGTGAATATGTCGACTAGTTGATCTTCGGTGCCAATGCCCATGATACAGATGTCACCCTTTTGTTGATGATCTCTTATGAAGTGGTGCCTAATATCAATGTGCTTTGTTCTTGGATGTTGAACTGGATTTTGAGTCATCTTTCTGGCACTTTCATTGTCACAAAACAATGGAACCTTGCCAAATTTGAATCCAAAATCCTTCAATGTTGACCTCATCCAAAGCAATTGAGTGCAACAACTTTCCGCACTTATGTATTCGGCTTCGGCGGTTGAAAGAGCAACACAATTTTGCTTCTTTGAAGACCATGACACTAGTGACCTTCCAAGGAATTGACATGTGCCACTTGTGCTCATTCTATTAATCTTGCATCCTCCATAATCGGAATCCGAATATCCAATTAGCTCAAATTTGGATCCCTTTGGATACCATAGTCCAACATCTTGTGTGCCCTTCAAATACCTCAAAATTCTCTTTGTTGCCTTGAGGTGACTCTCTCTAGGAGATGATTGATATCTTGCACACATGCCCACACTAAATGCTATGTCCGGTTTTGATGCGGTTGCATAGAGCAAACTTCCAATCATTGACCTATACTTCTTTTGCTCAACCATGTCACCACTAGGGTCGGGGTCTAAGCTTCCATTGGTTGCCATAGGTGTGGACATTGACTTGGCATCTTGTAAATCAAACTTCTTGATCATATCTTTGATGTACTTGCCTTGACTAACAAATGTGCCATTCTTCAATTGCTTGATTTGAAGTCTAAGAAAGAATGTGAGTTCTCCAAGCATTGACATTTCAAGCTCATTGGCCATCATCTTAGCAAACTCTTCACAAAATTCTTGATTGGTTGACCCAAAGATAATGTCATCAACATATATTTGCAACACAAACAAGTCTTGTCCAATCTTCTTGGTGAAGAGAGTGGTGTCCACCTTGCCCATCTTGAACCCTTTAGAGAGGAGAAAATCTCTCAACCTCTCATACCATGCTCTTGGTGCTTGTTTCAATCCATACAAAGCCTTCTTCAACTTGTACACATGGTTGGGATACTTCTCATCTTCAAAGTCCGGTGGTTGTTCAACATAGACCAACTCATTTATGAAACCATTCAAGAATGCACTCTTCACATACATTTGATAGAGTTTGATATCATGAGCACATGCATAGGCAAGCAAGATTCTAATTGCTTCAAGTCTAGCAACCGGTGCATAGGTCTCTCCAAAATCAAGACCCTGTACTTGTGTGTACCCTTGAGCTACTAGCCTTGCCTTGTTTCTAACCACAATTCCATCTTGATCTTGCTTGTTCTTGAAGACCCACTTGGTTCCTATCACATTGTAGTCCTTTGGCCTTTCCACCAATTCCCAAACATCATTTCTCTTGTAAGTTGTTTAGCTCTTCATGCATGGCATTGATCCAATCTTCCTTCTCTAATGCCTTCTCAATGTTCTTTGGCTCTTCTTGAGATACAAAGGCATGGTGAGCACAAAACGATGCCAATCTTCCTCTTGTGATCACTCCACTATTGATGTCACCAACTATTTGATCAAGTGGATGGTCTCTTGCAATGTTTGAAGGTTGCATCACTTGCACTTGATGACTAGGATGAGATGGTGTACTAGCATCTTGAACTTGATCTTCATCTTGAGTACCACTAGTGCTTGCCTCATTTGTTTCAATCTCAACCGTAGTGGTAGGCAATGGAGTGTCATCATCATCAACTTGCCTTGGCCGAATGTCACCAACATCCATGTTCCTCATTGCATTCTCCAAGTTGGAACCACTCACATCATCATGATTTTCAACTTCACTTTGAGAGCCTTGGGTTTCATCAAATTCAACATCATGAACCTCTTCAAGTTGGCCACTACCCAAGTTCCAAACTCTATAAGCTTTGCTTGTGGCTGAATATCCAACAAGGAACCCTTCATCACATTTCTTGTCAAACTTGCCCAATCTTGTGCCTTTCTTGAGAAAGTAGCATTTGCATCCAAAGACTCTAAAGTAACCAATGTTGGGCTTCCTTCCATTCAACAACTCATATGGTGTCTTGCCAAGCATTCCATGGCAATAGAGACGGTTGCTACAATAGCAAGCCGTGTTGATTGCTTCGGCCCAAAAGGAATGGCTAACATTGTATTCACTAAGCATTGATCTTGCCATTTCAATCAAGGTTCTATTCTTCCTCTCAACTACACCATTGGATTGAGGAGTGTAGGTTGGTGAGAATTGATGTCCAATTCCAAGCTCATCACACAACTCTTCAATTCTTATATTCTTGAACTCACTCCCATTGTCACTTCTAATCTTCTTGATGGATGTTTCAAACTCATTTTGCACTCTCTTGACAAAGGTCTTGAATAGCTCAAATACATCACTCTTGTCATGCAAGAAGAACACCCATGTGTATCTAGTGTAGTCATCAACTATGACAAAACCATACTTGTTGCCACCAATGCTAGTGTATGTTGTTGGCCCAAACAAATCCATGTGCAACAACTCAAATGCCTTGCTTGTACTCATTGTGCTCTTGGATGGATGTGCATTGCCATGTTGCTTGCCGGCTTGACATGCCCCCACAAGGTTTGTCCTTCTCAAACTTGACATCACTCAAGCCTCTAACCAAGTCATGCTTCACTAACTTGTTCAATTGCTTCATCCCAACATGACCAAGCCTTCTATGCCACAACCAACCCTTGCTAGCCTTTGAGAGTAGACATGTTGTCAATTTGGCTTCTTTTGAGTTGAAGTCCACTAGATAGAGATCACCATATCTAAATCCCTTGAATATCATATTGGCACCATCACCACTAACCACTTCAACTTCTTGACTAGTGAATATGCATTTGTAGCCAAGATCACAAAGTTGAGAGACCGACAATAGATTGTAATCAAGATTGTCAACTAGCAACACTTTGGATAGACTCTTCTCTTGAGTAATTGCAATCTTGCCTAGCCCCAACACATTGCCTTTCTTGTCATTGCCAAATGTGATTGATTCATACTCATCAATGCCCTTGATGCTAATTGACTTGAACATATGAGAATCCCCGGTCATGTGTTGAGTGCACCCACTATCCATTATCCAATGCTCTCCTCCGGCACGGTAATTGACCTACAAAAAGAGATCAATTCTTCTTAGGTACCCAAACTTGCTTGGGTCCTTCAAGGTTAGTCACCAAGGCCTTTGGTACCCAAATGGCTTTCTTCCTTGAGCCCATCCATGGTGTACCAATGTACCTAGCACGAACACCATTGTCCTTCACAAGCATATATGAATGATCAAGCTTAATAGAAGAGACATTGGTTTTCTTGTTCATGCACTTGGGCTCTAAGTGACCAACTTGCTTGCAAGCTTTGCAATTGCTACCATTGTTCTTCACAAAACGTGTCTTGTGAGTAACAAGGGCGACCTTGCCTTTCTTGGGGATATAGCCTAAGCCCTCCTTGTATAAGGATGCTCTTTGGCTACCCAAGCACATAAGAAAGCGGTCCTCACCACCATAAGCTTTAGCCAAGGTGTGATTGAGCTCCTTTACTTCCCTCTTTAAACATGCATTTTCATGAATGAGCATGGGATTGTCATTATCTTCACTAGAGATGGATATGCTAGTGATAGTGCTAGTGGAGGCTACACATGTGGGGGTTGATTCATCAACTAGAATATCACACATGATGCTTGCATTGCATGTATCAACCTTGTCCTCAACAAAGCACAACTTGTGCTCTTCTAGTAGAGAGGAGTGAGCTTTCTCTAGCTTAGAATGAGATTTCTCAAGCTTCTTATGATCTACCTTTAGACTCTCATAAGAGGCCCAAAGCTCATCAAGTTCTTGCTTAAGGCTCTTTGTTTCCTTATGCAAGCCCTTGACCTCCTTCCTACTTTGCTTGTACATGTCAATACAATTATCAAGCATAATTTTCAACTCCTCCCTAGTGTGAGTTGGCTCCTCATCATCACTATCACTATCATCATCATCATCTTTAGTGATAGATTGTACCTTAGAGGCCTTAGCCATGAAGCATGAAGAAGGAGTGTCGAAGAGGGAGATCTTGTCATGCATAGCCAAATGAGCTTGTCCCTTCTTCTTGTTCTTCTTCTCCTCTTCTTCATCACTTGAAGTGGATGAGCCATCACTATCCCAAGTAGCCACATGTGACTCATTCTTCTTCTTGGGCTTTTCCTTCTTCTCATTCTTCATGTCATTCTTCTTTCTTGCTTTCTTGATGCCCTTCTCATCATCACTCTCATATGGGCATTCGGCTATCAAGTGACAATCATCATGGCATCTAAAGCATTTCATGTTGCCTTCATTCTTGCCATCTTTCCTCTTGGATGATTGCTTCTTCTTGTTCTTCTTGGAGATGTATGTCTTCTTTACATACTTGCCCAATTTCTTGACAAAGAGAGCCATGTGCTCATCAATATCACTTCCACTTGTTGAAGTGCCTTCCTCATCATCATTTGACTCTTCCTTCTTTTTCTTGCCCTTAGATGAAGAGCTAGCCTTCAGTGCTAAGCTTTTCTTGTCTTCTTTCTTGTCCTCATCCTTGGTCTTCTTGTTAGCATTGTTGATGAGCTCTTGCTTTGTCTTGTCATCTCTATAAGAGTCATCGGTCATTACTTCATCAAGTAATTGGTTGGGTGTCAAATCCTTCAAATTTGTCCTCACTAGCACGGTGATGAACATCCCAAACCGCTCGGGCAAGCATCTCAAGAACTTCATGTTGAAGGTCTTGTCCTTGATGTCCTCTCCAAGTGTATTGAGATCGTTCACCAACACTTGCATGCGGTGGAACATCTCCGGTATACTCTCATCTTCTTCCATCTTGAAGCTATTGAATTGCTCAAGCTTGATATAGGACTTTGATTGCTTGATGCCTTCGGTGCCCTCATAGCACTCTTCTAGCTTCTTCCAAACGTCATGAGCAACGGTGAGAGACTTGACTTGCTCAAACACTCGGTCATTGAATGCCTCATGGAAGGCACTCATGGCAATGTCATTTGCATATAGTTTCTTTTCTTCTAGTGTCATTGGTTGCTTTTGGTTTGCCACCTCAAACTTCTTCTCGGTCACAACCCACATTTCTCTATTGATTGACTTGAGGTGTGCGGTCATCTTCACCTTCCAATAGGCAAAATTGGTGCCATCGAAAGGTGGCGCCTTCTTGGTGTTGTTGACATGAAAACTCAACGCCATTTTATCACTGTTGGATGTTAAGCCACTCAAATATGGTGCCTCGGCTCTAATACCACTTGAAAGGTCCTAATGGCTAGAGGGGGGTGAATAGCCTATTAAAAATTCTTGCAACAACACTAAGCAAACCGATTAGACAATAAGATGGCGAAGCTAAATAAGCAGTGCTACGAACTATCTAAGCAAGCCACAAGTCAAGTATGACAAAACTAATATCTCTAATAACACACAAGTGCTAGGTCGCTAGTTTACTCCTAGGTGAGCAAGGTGAGCTAACTAATACAAACACTAGGAGCTAAACAATTCTACTCAACTAAGCAACCTAAGCAATTCTACACAAGTATATCGAATGTAATGCTAGAGAAAGAGTGATCGATATACCGACGGTGGAGTGTAGAGGTGGAAGCCAATCACCGTGATCAATATGAAATCTCCAACGAGCAAGCACACAATTGACACGATGATTTTTCACCGAGGTTCACGTGCTTGCCGGCACGCTAGTCCCCGTTGTGGCGATACACTCACTTGACGGTTGCTAAGCTTAATGGCACGGTGCCAAATCCCCGGTGGGAGCTCAAGCACACCGATCACAAGAGAGGATCAAACAAGCCACGAGCAATCCACTAGTGCTCCTTTCGCGAATCTCCCGCGGGGTAAGGAACGACCCCTCACAAACCACCGGTGTGGCCTCGAACAAGCTCCAATCGAGCTCAACACCGCCTCTTGCTCCAAGCCGCTAGGGAACCAAGCAAATTCCCAAGAGAAACAAGATCCTGCAGCTCCTCCAAGGTTGAAGTGCCTCTAGATGCAAGCAATCAAGCAAATGCGCTTCTAACTCTCTCAATCTCACTCAAGAATCGAAGTTAGAGTGAAGAGATGAGTGGAGAGGAGTCTCACAAGCTCACAATAGAGTTAGAGTGTTCAAATGTGCAAGGGAGAGCTCACAAACCTAGCCAACCAAGTATTTATAGAGCTCACTCAAAAATGGAGCCGTTGGGGCAGTTCTGCGCACTGACCGGACTCGCTGACCGGACGCACCAGCGGGTCCGACCCAGTCCGGTCAGAACGGACAACACCCTCGGGCCCACAGCTGACAACATCTTCGTGAGTCCGGTCATAGCTTCTGGTCACCGCGTCCGGTCACTTCACGAAGTCGAGCGCCAAAACATTCTCTCTGCCGGACGCACCCACCGGAGCGTCCGGTCAAAGACCGTGCTTCCGGTCACGCTTCCGGTCGGCGCGTCCGGTCAGCCTTTCCAGCGTGTTCTTCATTTTGTTGTCGCCCTTTGCTTCAACCTTGCTTCGCCTCTTGCCATATGTTGGCCAACACGTCAAAGATGATCACGTTATCACTTATGTTAGCATGTCGATCGATTAGGCAAGAACGAAGTTAGTGCTCTCATGTCCTAAATACAATATGCAAGTCAGTTGGACCTAGAAGCACTTCACCAAAAGATTGGTCGTGGCATCCCCTCTTGATAGTCGGCTATCTAGCCTATAATGTGATCACACGCTCTATCATGTCTTCATCACCGAAAGAAAAACCCTATCAAGTATACCTTTGCCTTGATCTCCGGGGTTTCCTCCAAACCGACAATCCGAGCTTGACGATCCACCATGTCCATCATCATCGTCCATGTTCATGATCATCATGCTCCACGTCATCCATGCAATCCTATCTCTTAAGTCACACTTAGAGCAAAGGATTAGCATAACAAGTGTGTCATCAATTTCCAAAACCAAACATGAGATTTCAACCGATCCGGATTCCCCGAATCTCGCAATCTTAGCACCGACAGCCGAAAATATGACACACCGATCCGGCTACAACGCCACTAGGGCCTCCTGTTGCGCCTCGGCAATCTTAGCACCGCACTCCGGTGCCCCCACTCAGGGAAAGGCCCAATCGCCCCAAAAGACTAGTCTGATAGGGGAAGGGTGACTCTCCCTTTTAAGGTGGCTTCCTCCTCCCAAGTTAAGCAAGGTGGGATTATTTAGAGGCTCACACAGTCGCCGCCCGACTACAACTGGGCCACTTGGCCCATTTAATTATTGCGTCTTTGCCAACGGGTAATAGTGGAGGATGTCCTCATCACCTGTCATACACTAGGTCTACTTCGCGACGGTAGACCTAATCACTTCCAAGATGTTAGGGGTCATAAAGTTGCGGGCCTGTCGGCAACCCCCTCCTCTCGAGCCACCAGGTGTTCGACCCGAAGAACGATGCTTCGTCCGATACTGCCTGTGCCCAATTAGTCCCAACCTACTATGCCAGGAGGAGCGTTAAGCGGACAAGTGCCGGCCCCTCAACAATCTCATAAGCTTCGTGGCTCACGACCCGGCGGAGCCTACTATATGAACAGATACGTTCAACTTCCGACTACCTTCCGACAAAGTGATAGTCCTTAATCGATCAGATGGAAGACAAAAATATCCATCCGATCTAAGCATGTTTTACTTTTCAAGTTCTCAGCAGCAGCTTGTTAGTCACCCATGTGACCAACCACGAACATCCTTTCAAGTGACCAAAAATCACTGTCTACTGCAATCATTATAACTGAGCGTTTATATAACCTAGACCCCTAAATAGGACAGGATAACAACTTCAGCAAGGATATCTGTGCATCAACGGTTTCAACCATAACCTACACTTAATGCAGCAATCATTAAATGACTCAACAAATTAATTTAGAAAGCATAGGAAAGTTCAGCATGCACCGGGGCTTGCCTTTCAGGAACGTAGCAGGCACGTGCTCTGGGCACTCAGGAAGCTTTGCGGTCAACTCTCCTCCTCCGGTGGCCTCTTCTGGCTGCACTCCGAGGTGGTGAAGCTCCCCTTCCTATTTCTCGATCAGCTCCTCGATCACTTCTCCCGATCCTGACATGATGCATGGAAGAAGATAAATATTGCGAATGCACAGAAATATACTTGCATAAAAATGAAAATGGAATGATGGATGAATGCTTTATGATGTATGATCCTAGTAAGTGGATATCTCTTCTGTACAAACATAAATATAACTACACATGAAACCCTAGTAATCTACATCAAACAAAACACCCTAACTCACTAATTACTAGAAAATGACAGCTAGACATTCTGTTACTAAAACAGTCACACTGACAGTTCTATAGCTCCAAATCCAGTAAACAAATACTCGTTGGAAAGCTAACAAAATTTCCTATAAATCATTCAATACACTCTCGACCTTTGTGTTTTCGGACAACCTACAACTCACAACAGTTACTATAATTCACACAAGGATATACTTTCTCTAGTACTTTTACAAGAAGCAAACTAAGTCATAATCTACCAAATAAACCTATTGGACAAGCCAAAAGATGAATTAAAGCACATGAAATGTCATTCCCTAAATAAACACTACACATGCACACTTTAAAATGTAAGGCTAGAATTATACTAGTTTACCAAAAACCCAAGACCAGCAAACTAAACATACTGACAGGTTCTAAACATGTTAGGAACAAATAGTACACCATTTAAGAATTATTATCATAACCTTTACATGCATTTCCAAGGCATTTTCCATGCAACAAAAAATATGATAAATATGCAAACACCTTACAGAAATCTAAAAAATTATAGGAGCATTCTACTGGTCTAAATGCCTACCATAAACATTTCACAAAGAAGAACATGCATATCTTTGCCCTACACAAAAATGGCAAGCTAGCATAAAACCTAGGCATGAAAATACTTTTGTACTATGAAAAGTGTGAAACCACATATCTATGAATATGAAAATCTACATAACCATAACAAATGCATGTAAAAAAATTATCATGGCAAAAACCCTAATAAATATTTTTCTATGAATTTCCTAAGAAAGCATGGTAATTAGCACATAAATCAAAAATGGTATTTGCACCACAGAACCTAGGGTCAAACATATTCTTCCCTTAAACTACATTCAAAAACATAAACATTCCATATAGAAACCACTATTTTATCATGCACCAAAAATAAGATATGCATTTTCCTATTTACATGGCAAATAAAGCAATAAATATAAATAAATATAAAAACTACCAAAAAATGCAATCTCATATTTTTTATCATGTAGATCTACTCACAAGGATCACAACAAAATTTGTCCCATGAAATTCCATGCAAAAATGAGAGAGTTATGAATTAAACAAGCCATGCATGAAATTTCGAAAAAGAAAATCAGAATAGAAATTCAACCGATGGCCGAGCCCCACCCGTCGGTCGCGCACAGAGCGTGGAAACGGCAGCGGTCACGGCGGATATCCACCGCCGGTGATCCTCCGGTGAAACCGAGGGCACCTACGGTTTGCTCGACGAGATCTACGCGTTGGCACCCAAAACCCGAGCTTTGGTGGAGCGTAGCGCGGTCGGCGGCGAGCGGTGGCGACGGGCGGCGCGGTTCTCCAGCGGCATGCCGTTTCCGACGATGGCGCGTTCAACGGGCACACGACGAGCTTCAGGACACCAAAGCGACAAAGAACCCCCAGCAAATCGACGGATTCGACGTCCAGGCGATACCCCGCCGCCGCAAGACACAGGGCGGCAAGGAGCTCGTCGGCGAGCGGCGGCGTTTCGTCAAAACGGTGGCGAGACGTGCCGATTCGTTGTACAACCTGGTAAAACACGAGGTGGTGAGCATGGAACGTGAATCAATGGAAGAAAAACGTGAAAGATGGGCGCGACGTCGAGCTTGCCCGTGGCGGCGGCTATTGCGGCGGCGAGGCCGTTCCAATGATGTGGGACCCCCGTGGGTCCAACTGGCTAGGGTTGCACTCTCAGGACTTCGGGGTGGGTACGGGGCGCGCGCTAGGACGACGGAGCGTGATGAGCCCATGGCTCCTCAAGATATATGTTTGGAAAGTTCTTCAATTTCAAATGTGGTAATTGGTCTTAAATTTGGAGCTATTATTTTGGAGGAGAAATATACGGCGGACATAGAAAAGTTTACTGCTGCCGGCTTGTCTTCAAATATACTTTTTGGTGGCGCAACATTTATGAAAGGAGAAAATATGAAGCCAAGAAGGTATATTTATATTGGTGGCATTCAGGTTGACGTCACATGAATCATTATTGGGACTGAAGTCGCTGCATGCGAATTGCTAGTACGGAGGTTCATAATACTAAACGTGAGATTTGCATCATGCTGTGTTATTTTAGTATTTTCCTATTTTTAGCATTAGCATTATTCTATTTTATAGTTTCCTATTTTGAGTTAGCCAGATTGGCTTGCGTGCATGTGCACCATGGTGAGTCCCACGTGTGTGTCATGCGGCCTGCGTGCCCCTTATTAGTTTGGCCTGCGTGCCAAGTAGGGATTAGGTTAAGTTTTATTTGTGGAGTTATTCCCATCGAGCCGCCGTCGCTCGTGAAGAACCCTAGCGGGTGTTTATCTGGTTCCTCATGGATTTGTGTTAGTGCGTGATTGAGGATTCATCCTTGGACTCGTACTGGAGTTGATTCAATTCCCCATCTTCTGATCGTGGTCGCCGAGGCTACAGGTGGAAGAAGTTATCAAGGTTCGGATTGTAGTTTTTGTAAGCCGATCCCATCTATAATTGGTACTGTTCTTATTTACCTGGACAAGTGGAATTATTTATTGGCTTCGGAGATCGAGTTGATTTCTTTATTCTCTATTGCCGAGAATTGATATTGTTGATTCTAGTTAATCTAGCGGCAACTATATGCTTTTGCTTGATTCGGCCAAGCAGTGTGATCCGTCTATGTTGTTTGGAACAATAAGGTTGTCTTGGGAATCGAATTGAATAATCCTGAGAGCCTTCCTTTGTGTGTCCAGCGAAGTAATTTAATTTATATTACTTTGGGCAAGAGTTATTGATGGCGTGAACTAGTGTTGCTAGTCGATTGAGAGATCTCATTACTAAAAATTCAGAATATATCAATTCATATATCTGTGCCGTGAAAGATTGGGCAATTATTTGGACAGCGTAGCCGTGTCCTCATCAGTTGGTATTCCGAGACAGGTTATTCACGGTGCATTTGGATTTTTCTTTTTCAATGGCTGATTATAGTATTGCTAATAAGGAGATTAAGTATGTGCCGGCACTTTATTTGAGAACCAGTGATCCTAGTTACTTTGATTGGGAAGATGCAATGCATTTTTTTTTCTTGCAGGGTCGTGGACTTGAACCACACATGCAGTTGTTCTTTGCCAAGAAGACATTTTTTGATAATCTTTCTTTGTGGTGGTGGGGAATTCCACAAGGGGGCATGATGAGAGGTGAAGAACCTTGTTGGACATGGGACAATATGAAGGTTGTGTTACAATGGCGCTTTGGTTTTGGTCCAAAGCCAGTTGCTATAGGAATTAGCAGTAGGCTTATCCTAAGTTAGCATTAAACTTAAGAACATACTCCCTCCATCACAAAATGTTTGTCGCTTGTGCTTTCAAGAAACGACTTTGACAAATTCTATATTAAAAAATATTAACATTTATCATACATAATTAGTATCATTAGAAAGATCTTGGAATCTAGTTTTTTAACAAATTTATTTGAAGATACAAATGTTGCACGTATTTCGTTTGAATCTAGTCGAAGTTATGGCACAAAAACCGAAAACGACTAACATATTAGGACGAAGGGAGTAGGCTTATCATACATACTACTAATGTCTGCCTATCATACATAGCAACTCAATGAAGGTTCTTGCACAATAGGGAAGTAGCAAAATTCATACATAGTGCTAGATATTGAACAATAGTACAGTTGTCAAGAACCAAGAAATGAAGGGCCAAGATTAATGGGAGCACTGCTACCTTGCAAGTTGGCACTTCGAAGAGATTTGCTCCAATAAACGCACACTAATTATCCAAAACGGTGAACATGAATGCCAAATAAGAAAAAGAGAGAGAGAGAGAGAAGCCACCCAGGTGCCGAAAGAATGGTTTGTTACTCGCACAAGCTTGAGTTTCGAAAGATAAAGACAAATCTTCAACCTGCAGGCTGCAGATAAGAACAACGTATACTAAAATTGATAAGAAAATACAAAAGTCACACCTTCAAATCCTCATCACCAACAAAGGCATCTCCAGCTCCAGTAATCATATCAGAGAGTATAAGTGGGCTACCATCTCCACCAAATTCCTGTGTAACAAGGACCATGCCCTTTGCAATTTCAGCAACAGGAAACTTTATAGGAACCCCAACACCTTGACAAAATTATAGTACAAAACCTATCAAATTAAAAGACAGATCGATTAGTATATGACATTAATCATAAAGGGCATGGTAAAGAATTAAAGCAGACATTTGGACATACTAATTTGCAATTAATCCTAAAACACTAAGAACATTGAGGTGCAGATGCAACCATAGAAGTACTAATCTGTAACTAATCCTAAAACCAAAGAAAATCTAGTTCCACAAACAGCCGTTTCAGAGTTTGGTGATCCCTTCATCTGTTCAAAAAAATGCAAGAGCACTTGACACCAAATGTAATGACATTACTGTACAAACAGCATCACGGCCATTTGTAATCCCCTGTACTCTACTTGGGACAAAAGAACAAAACTGTTGTTGTCGTGTGAGCTCACGTACCTATGGTTCACGGAGATGAAGACGAGGAGGCTGGACTTGCCGCACGTTGGGAGGGGCAAAGCGCGGAGGCCGGAGAGCGAGACCGGGAGGCTGGGAGGAGAAGCCATCGCCGTTGCCTGCAATGCGCTTCAGGTTTGGTGCCTGCACGTCGGTTTCCAGCCATCTGGCCTCCTGCTATTCAATTAGGGATTAGGGAGCACATGGAAGATAAATCAAAAGTTACTGACAATCTGACATTGGGTTGGGGAGGTCGAGGTCTGGAGGTAGATCGAGATTGAGGTCGAGGAAGCGCAGAGGGGTGGATTGAGGCCGAGCATTGGAGGCAGACGTTGGGCAGCACGTCGCCGAGGACACGGCCACCTCCGTCTCCGCGGACGACGAGACGTCGGCCAGCGCGCATCGTCGCGGCTTCTGATGAGGACATGACCATGCTTGGAGAATCCTATGGAAGCCAAGGAGATCAGCACGGGTGTCCTAACAGCAAAGGAGGCCCAAAGCTCATCCGGTTCGAGTCACCAAGGTGGAGGCCCAAATCAATTTCGAGTCCACCTCGGAATCCAGGAGCAGTCCCAACTAAAAATGATGTGCAGGACACATACGGACTCCGTTTTTTATGATCTCGGCATGCTTGGAAAGATAATTTCATTCCCTAACCAATGGCGTTGGTTTGAGGTCCAAATTCCACCTGAGTAAACAGAAATTGTCAAAACAATGTGGCGTCTAGAATCTGCCAGAGATGTATTCAAGAATTGATCGCCAAGGCCACATGCAACCTCAGATTTGGGCCACTCCTTTTTAATAGCAAGAGACAAGGAGAAGGCCTTTCCAATGCGCAGCCCCAAATTCAACCCCAAATTCGAGTGGACACCGGTTAGCATGCAGCTTTTCACATCTAGTGGATGTCCTAGCATTTCCGTTAACTCTTTAGTTGTTTTCCAGGCGAAGAGGTGAAACTTCTCGAAGCCTTCTACTTGAGCCATCAGGACATCTTCTCAAAGTCTTTTACTCGAGTCTTCCAAAAATCTTCACAAAGCCTTCCAGCAAGCATAAGTTAAGATAGGAGATCATTTTTAAATTGTTACTTTCAAAAACTTTTAGATTACAAAATCATTTTGAAGTTTTCAAAAGTAATGTCGTAGCTGATCCCAAGTATGAGCTTTGATACCACTCGTGACGTAACCTCCTAATTACTCGGGCCCATTTCCGCACTTTTGCCATTGTCCCAATGACCTCGACGGCGACTATGATATGATGCACCCAATAACTTAAGAAGCCTCGCCGGGTGTCATCGGAAACACCGATTACACCTCATACCAGGATCAACAAAGGAGTAGCTACAACATTACAACATTTGTTACAAAAATATGAATCAGAGTGCGAAAGAATAATAACATTAATTTTACAAAATGTGAGTAGGTTACATTTGAGTAAACTTAACTTAATTGCTTGAAGCCGAGTAGAACTATAAGAGACAACCAAGTTATGCCGAGCCCACCGACACAACCCCGGGTTAGCAAAGATAGGTCAACACCTGCAACAAGGGTCAACAAACCCTGAGTACACAATGTACTCCGCAAGACTTACCCGACAAAAGAAAAGACTTCAAGGGTATGCTGGCTTAAGGGAAGTAGAGCTAGAAAAGAGGAGTTTGCAGAAAAAGCTTACTAATAGTGGATCCTTACTTTCAATATTTTTAGCATCAATATTCATTGAAGCATAAAAAAAATCTAGATTTACACCTGTTCTATCTCAGTCACTTCTTTTAAACATCACATCTCATATTCATCTAGTGTGCATGATCACTACTGTTCCATTATGAAAAATACAAAACTACAAAGTATGGTCAGAAGAACGGGTCTCCATATCCGAGAAGCAACGGCGATCCACGAATCGATTCAAAAACCAGCTGGGGATCCCTAACCACACGACATATGTAGCACTTAAGCTTGCATATATCAACCCTCACTCAGTTCGTCCAAAACGGGACTGGGTCCATCGCCACCCGAGAGCAAGGTACTCCACCTCCCTATCCCGTCCTAATGACAGTTTGACCAGTAGAGTGGGTACTCACTACTCCCACCATCTCTCCACTCCCAGTGCGCGGTTGTCCGTTCCCGATTTGGCACACCCCCGAGATCAGGCTTACCCTTTCCCATTCATTGGGGCATGTGACTAGTTAGTGTCGACTGACCTAGGGTGACACCCAGGCAGCCGTGCCCTCACCCAGGAGGCCTCGGGCTCAACTTGCGTTCAAAAGTCCCGAACTTAACAAGCCAAACCGCGGACGGTCCTTAACCGACACGCACGGGACAAGCAACATGGATGAAAGTGGTATGGATAATCCTCCGCACCGATCTGCTCCAAATCTGAATTTTAAGGATATGGAGAAGTGTTTTTAATATCCGTGCGGATGCGGATAATCCGAATCCGACTATAAGCGGATGTGGTGTAGGATACGGTATTGGCAAAATCCGGCGGATATGGATTATCCGATAATCAAACACGGATTATCCGATGCCTATAATAGGATATCCGAATATATATAGCAGCCCAAATGGAGACAATAATATATTTTTACTATATATAGAATAGTATTCCCGGTGATTGTATATTTTATTAATTTAGGTGCTATTATTAGGCAACGGAGGCAACACTATTTCCTATCACACAATCGACTTGTCCTCCCTCGTACTCACGCACCGACGGCGGCCGTAAGTCCCACTCCCATCTTGTATTATTCTTGATCCATCTATCTATCGCTACATCGGTTTTGCTCTAAGCCTAATATGCACACACGTAGTCGATTCATCTTGTACTCCTACTCACGACCGACATATATTATCATCATATATTATCCGACTTTAAAAAGTCCACTTCGCTCCCGACACCGGTCCGAACCCGTACCATTTCCGACATCCTAAAAATCCGTGATTCGCATCCAAATCCGTACAATATCCGCTTCGCCCAAATCCGATTACAAAAAGAGGATTAGGATATGAGAGAGCTATTATCCGCTCCGATCCGATCCGTTTTCATCCCTAACAAGCACGACCAGGCGAACCTGTCGGCTTAACCACCATAATATTTTTCCCATCGTCCCATCCGGTCTCATATTAAACATTGTTATGTCCACCAATAGGGTGGAGGAACAAAGGTAAACCTATATCTCGCGAATGATGAAACCATCATCACCGACTTCTACCAAGTCTAAGCATTACTAAGCATAAGAGATCGACCTACACAAACTAGTGGGATATAGATCAAGGTAATCATGCAGCAACGGTTTCAAGCAACTCCTATTCACCTAATGCACAATACACTAGACTTAAAGTGAATAAAGTATTTGTAAAACAAAGAAGGTTTATGCTCCGGGGCTTGCCTCGTGTTGCGTGGAAAGTCGATTCTCGAAGAATGATTGTCGAAGTCAAACTTGATAATATCCTTGTCGACGGGCCGGATCTTCTCCCGAAGCTTGATCATCGCGAACCATATCAACACCCTCTCCAAAGTTTCATCAACACGATCCGAATCACTCTCGTATACTCTACACGTAGATGATGGTGCATGCTTTAGCATGATGGAATGGTAAACATGATGCTTGATGAATGCATGAAATGATAAACAACTTTAGTACACTTTCCTTCACGATAAAGTTGCAACCCAACAAAACCAACTTGTGGAACTACTCTATAAGATATCATCACCATTTCCTAAGGAGTTCTCAAGGACCATTTGAAGGGTCATGATCCAAGACTCATCAAGCAAATCCCAAAACACACACAAAACCACGGGTCATTGTACACTAAACACAAGCCTTTTCTATTAAAACAAATAATGCATAAAATAATAAATAATTAAAACATTTCAAAATGACTCAAAACTTTTTATACAAGAAGAACATACCATAAAACAGTACCAAATAATTTTTCATGAATTTTGGAAATATATTTTATTTTCTAAAATACATAGAAGATGCATTTTTCAATTAAACAATGTATTTTTAAAGCATGCAAGAACTACTCAAAATCAAAGTTTCAAATTTTTCATGGATACACATACACATAGGAAGGTCCTACAAAAATAATCAAAATTGTTGAACAAGAATTAGAATTTCTATGAAATTTACCAAATCGATCACTATTCAAATTTAAAGAAAACAGAAAAAACAAATTTAAACCGTAAACCGCCCTTTGGGCCGGTCGCCCCGGCTTCGCCTGCAGCGCGCCAGTTAGACTAGACCAGCTCCCGCCCGACTTGGCAGGCCGGCCCACGACGCCCGGCCCGAGCCGACCACACCGGCCGGCCGGAGTTGATCGGGCGATAGCTTCGCCGACGGCGACCTCGTTGGTGACCGGACATGGCTTAACTTGCTCCCTCTTCATCCCGCATCCGATGGTTCCCTAAACCTGGACCTAGGGCATGGCGGCTCATTGTCGACGACGATGGCGGCATGGCGGCGCTGCTCTCGACGGCAGCAGCTCACCGAGCTTTCTCCGGCGACAACGAGTATGGACAAAGTTTTCGTACTTCGCATCGACCATTTCCCAACTAAAATGCGCCAGGCCGGGCTCTCTAGTGGACTTGGCTATGAGCACGGTGGCGCGGCAACGTGGATCTCGTCGGCGACCGACATTCCGGCGGCTACAACGCGTGAAAATGAAAACGGTCGGCACGAGCGTGACCAGCAACTCATCGCGACCGATGCGTTCGTTGGTGCGTCAAAGACGAGGCGGAGGTGGTCCGACGGCAAGTGGCGGTGGCGGCGGCGCTCTCCGGCAACAACGGCGCCCGGCGCGCTCGGACTCAGGCCGTCAAAACCGTCGAGCGCACGAGTATCAGAATGACGAGGTGAAGCTGGGGCGCAAGGTGGTTTGTCGCGAGGCTCACCGTAACACTCGACGGGCGCGAGGTGATGCGCGACGGCGCCGCTGCCGCCCCAGAGAAGAAGGCGGCGCGCGGGTGGCTCGGGTGGCGAGAGGCCGTGGGAGCGGGCTCAATGGAAGCTCAAGGATGCGGAGGAGCCGGTGGCAATGTGGAGTGGACGGTGGACAGAGCTTGGCAAATTTTTGGCCGACGACGACGAACCCGGCGGCGGTGGTGAAAACAAAAAGACGACGACGACGCCGGGCGGCGGGAACTTATAGGTCGGCCGAGACAAACGGATGATGGCCACCACGATACGGCGGCCATCTCAAAGCAGGCGTTGCCGCGGCCGGCGGGATGTCCGGAAGGGGATCGAAGGACGCCGGCGACGGCGATTGCGGCCGGTACCTCCCCCCCCGGCATCAGCAGCGCACCTCTTCCACCGATTTCTTCAAATTGCTTCGAGATTCATGCAGGATCGGGAAAAAGTACCAATACAAAAATTGCTCCAAATTTCATGATCTACACTTTTCCTATAGAAAACATTTTCAAATTATGCCTCCAAATATGACTTTTTGAAATGGGGTCAAAAGGGATAATTTTGAATTCAAAATTACTTTTAGAATTATATAAAAACTTGAAAAACTTTGTACACCTCTTTTGTACAACAAAAAAAGATCTACAAAATAGCTTTTGAAAGTTTTGCCAAATTTTGCTTAGATTTTGAACAATCGAAAAGGGGGTAAAACCGGGGTTTGAAACTAGGGTTTTCGAAATCCAAATCAAAATGGAATTTGATAGAATTTGAAACCTTAAATTAATATATAAAAACAATCATCCAACCACATACTTAGGATCAAAAACATGTGATCAACATAAAATCACTCTAACCCCTAAGCACAAACAATTGCTAATTAAATAAACTTATTTTAATAATGCATTTGAAAGTTATCCAACTATGCATGCTTTGCAATGCAATGATGACATGATCAAAATTTTAATAGCTCATTAACATCTAGGATGTTACAAACACAACTGGTAGAACCATGCGAAAGCGGGGTCACCTACAACGGTGTGGGAATAAACCCGTGAGTACTCAATTGTACTCATAAGAGTTACCCTTCTTAAACTAGAAAATAAGGAAAAAGACTCCAAGGATTATGCTTGGCTTTTATCGGGAATTTGGGCCGACTCACATTTATTTTCGAAATAAAAGTTCATTAGTGCGCCTACACATACTATTCGGGTTCTTCCGAGTTAAAAGGTTATTTATTATATATAAACCATATGTCTTGTATAGTCAAGATTAAAAACATGCTCAATAATATATAAATAATAAAGTATAAGTAACCATTATTGTGATATTAGACTACGATGCCGCGGAAACACTCGGGTTCTCACTGTCCAGGAGAGATGGCGATTCGAATCGATTACTGACCAGCTGGCGACAAGCCTGTTGATGAGTCCGGCCCGGGCGGGGTTGGATGAAAAGACCGACACACCGATCCGGATTCCCCGAATCCCGCAATCTTAGCACCGACAGCCGAAAATATGACACACCGATCCGGCTACAACGCCACTAGGGCCTCCTGTTGCGCCTCGGCAATATTAGCACCGCACTCCGGTGCCCCCACTCAGGGAAAGGCTCAATAGCCCCAAAAGACTACTCTGATAGGGGAAGGGTGACTATCCCTTTTAAAGTGGCTTTCTCCTCCCAAGTTAAATAAGGTGGCATTATTTAGAGGCTCACACGGTCGCCGCCCGACTACAATTGGGCCACTTCGCCCATTTAATTGTACTTTGTGTCTTTACCAACGAGTAATAGTGGAAGATGTCCTCATCATTCCCACCCCTGTAACAAGGGCCCAGCTCTGATACTAAATGATGAGTCCGGCCCAGGCAGGGTTGGATGAAAAGCCCGACACACCGATGAAAGGTCCTAATGGCTAGAGGGGGGTGAATAGCCTATTAAAAATTCTTACAACAACACTAAGCAAACCGAATAGACAATAAGATGGCAAAGCTAAATAAGCAGTGCTACGAACTATCTAAGCAAGCCATAAGTCAAGTATGACAAAACTAATATCTCTAATAACACACAAGTTCTAGGTCACGAGTTTACTCCTAGGTGAGCAAGGTGAGCTAACTAATACAAACACTAGGAGCTAAACAATTCTACTCAACTAAGCAACCTAAGCAATTCTACACAAGTATATCGAATGTAATGCTAGAGAAAGAGTGATCGATATACCGACGGTGGAGTGTAGAGGTGGAAGCCAATCACCGTGATCAATATGAAATCTCCAACGAGCAAGCACACAACCGACACGATGATTTTTCACCGAGGTTCACGTGCTTTGCAAGACGCTAGTCCCCGTTGTGGCGATACACACTCACTTGACGGTTGCTAAGCTTAATGGCACGGTACCAAATCCCCGGTGGGAGCTCAAGCACACCGATCACAAGAGAGGATCAAACAAGCCACGAGCAATCCACTAGTGCTCCTTTCGCGAATCTCCGGGGTAAGGAACGACCCCTCACAAACCACCGGTGTGGCCTCGAACAAGCTCCAATCGAGCTCAACACCGCCTCTTGCTCCAAGCCGCTAGGGAACCAAGCAAATTCCCAAGAGAAACAAGATCTCGCAGCTCCTCCAAGGTTGATGTGCCTCTAGATGCAAGCAATCAAGCAAATGCGCTTCTAACTCTCTCAATCTCACTCAAGAATCGAAGTTACAGTGAAGAGATGAGTGAAGGGGAGTCTCACAAGCTCACAATAGAGTTAGAGTGTTCAAATGTGCAAGGGAGAGCTCACAAACCTGGCCAACCAAGTATTTATAGAGCTCACTCAAAATGGAGTCGTTGGGGCGGTTCAAGATGCGGCGATCGGACCGTTGACGGACGCACCGGCGGGTCCGACACGGCGTCGGTCCGGGCCGGATCATCGTCGGTCGAGCGGACAACACCCTCGGGCCCATAGTGACAACATCTTCGTGAGTCCGGTCATAGCTTTTGGTCACCGCGTCAGGTCACTTCATGAAGTCGGCGCCAAAACATTCTCTCGCCGGACGCACCCACCGGAAGCGTCCGGTCAAAGACCGTGCTTCGGTCACGCATCCCGGTCGGGCGGCCGGTCAGCCTTTCCAAAGATGTTCTTCATTTTGTTGTCACCCTTTTCTTCAACCTTGCTTCGCCTCTTGCCATATGTTGCCAACACGTCGAAGATGATCACGTTATCACTTATGTTAGCATGTCGATCGATTAGGCAAGAACGAAGTTAGTGCTCTCATGTCCTAAATACAATATGAAAGTCAATTGGACCTAGAAGCACTTCACGAAAGGATTGGTCGCGGCATTCCCTCTTGATAGTCGGCTATCTAGCCTATAATGTGATCGCGCGGCTCTATCGTGTCTTGATCACTAAAAGAAAACCCTATCAAGTATACCTTTGCCTTGATCTCCGGGGTTTCCTCCAAACCGACAATCCGAGCTTGACGATCCACCATGTCCATCATCATCGTCCATGTTCATGATCATCATGCTCCACGTCATCCATGCAATCCTATCTCTTAAATCACACTTAGAGCAAAGGATTAGCATAACAAGTGTGTCATCAATTTCCAAAACCAAACATGAGATTTCAACCAATCCGATTCCCGAATCCCGCAATCTTAGCACCGACAAATTAAAAAATACGACACACCGATCCGGCTACCACAACGCCACTAGGGCCTCCTGTTGCGCCTCGGCAATCTTAGCACCGCACTCCGGTGCCCCCACTCAGGGAAAGGCCCAATCGCCCCAAAAGACTAGTCTCATAGGGGAAGGGTGACTCTCCCTTTTAAGGTGGCTTCCTCCTCCCAAGTTAAGCAGGGTGGGATTATTTAGAGGCTCACACAGTCGCCGCCCGACTACAACTGGGCCACTTGGCCCATTTAATTGTTGCGTCTTTGCCAACGGGTAATAGTAGAGGATGTCCTCATCACCTGTCATACACTAGGTCTACTTCGCGACGGCAGACCTAATCACTTCCAAGATGTTAGGGGTCATAAAGTTGCGGGCATGTCGGCAACCCCCTCCTCTCGAGCCACCAGGTGTTCGACCCGAAGAACGACGCTTCGTCCGATACTGCCTGTGCCCAATTAGTCCCAACCTACCATGCCAGGAGGAGCGTTAAGCGAACAAGTGCCGACCCCTCAACAATCTCATAAGCTTCGTGGCTCACGACCCGGCGGAGCCTACTATATGAATAGATACATTCAACTTCCGACTACCTTCCGACAAAGTGTGTCATCTATTTCCAAAACCAAACATGAGATTTCAATCCCCCTTTTTGGTAATTGATGACAACCAAATTCACAAAGATATGAAATAAAATTCAATTGAACTTGAATTGCTTGTCCATAGCATTTTGGTCATGAAACAAAGTTTGGACAAACATTTCAAGGTTCGGTTTTGGTAGTAGTAGCTCCCCTACATATGTGCTTCCATGTGTTTGGATCAATTTGGCACATATGTATGGATAGAAATCTTGGGGAGAGATACTAATACCAAAAGAGATGCTAAGGTTCTAGAATGTGGACCTTTGAAGCGTGAAACCAATCGGAGTCCTTAGCATCATTGTAACTAGACATTCATCAAAACTCAACATACCCCATGAGATCAACATTATAGGCTTAAATGTGAGCTATGTCTAGATACATCCTATGCATGCTAGTTGGTCAAAACATCAATCATTTTTCAAAAACTAGCATACACCAAGCAATCATATATATTGAATTTAGATTGCACAATGCAACATTTCATTATGATCATGCACATACAAATGCACAAATAGTCTATGAGCTTGCTCCCCCTATTTGTGTGATCCTTACTAACATCTTTTGTGACTTATTTCTCCCCTTTGTCAACAATCACCAAAAAGGTGTAAATGAGAGAAATCAAGTCAATCAAAGGATCAAATGTGGTCTCATCTAGATCACTTGCCGTAACATGTATCCAAGTTTGAAACAAGGACAAGCTTTTTCACACCTCATGAAAATAAGGTTATCTTGCACCATGTTAGAATACACATCATTAGCTCATTTTCTAGAGTTGACACTAGGATTGCAAGCACATAAACATGTCATATGCCACCACTAGTTCATAAAACCATTCAAAGCAATACTGGTGCCACACATACATTGAAAATATTTGATTTTCCATGAATGAGACTATTAAATTGCATGATGACTAGATGCACTAACAAGTCCTTAGCAATATATGAATGCCATGTCAAACAACTTTTACCTTGGTTGTTGTCGAAGGAGAGGCATCTCATATAAGTGGGGTGCATCAACTCAAGTTGGAGAAGTCAATAATGTTCAATTCCCCCTTTAGCATGCAAAACCTCTTCTCATCAAGTGGCTTGGTGAATATGTCGACTAGTTGATCTTCGGTGCCAATGCCCATGATACAGATGTCACCCTTTTGTTGATGATCTCTTATGAAGTGGTGCTTAATATCAATGTGCTTTGTTCTTGGATGTTGAACTGGATTTTGAGTCATCTTTCTGGCACTTTCATTGTCACAAAACAATGGAACCTTGTCAAATTTGAATCCAAAATCCTTCAATGTTGACCTCATCCAAAGCAATTGAGTGCAACAACTTTCCGCACTTATGTATTCGGCTTTTGGCGGTTGAAAGAGCAACACAATTTTGCTTCTTTGAAGACCATGACACTAGTGACCTTCCAAGGAATTGACATGTGCCACTTGTGCTCATTCTATTAATCTTGCATCCTCCATAATCGGAATCCGAATATCCAATTAGCTCAAATTTGGATCCCTTTGGATACCATAGTCCAACATCTTGTGTGCCCTTCAAATACCTCAAAATTCTCTTTGTTGCCTTGAGGTGACTCTCTCTAGGAGATGATTGATATCTTGCACACATGCCCACACTAAATGCTATGTCCGGTTTTGATGCGGTTGCATAGAGCAAACTTCCAATCATTGACCTATACTTCTTTTCCTCAACCATGTCACCACTAGGGTCGGGGTCTAAGCTTCCATTGGTTGCCATAGGTGTGGACATTGACTTGGCATCTTGTAAATCAAACTTCTTGATCATATCTTTGATGTACTTGCCTTGACTAACAAATGTGCCATTCTTCAATTGCTTGATTTGAAGTCTAAGAAAGAATGTGAGTTCTCCAAGCATTGACATTTCAAGCTCATTGGCCATCATCTTAGCAAACTCTTCACAAAATTCTTGATTGGTTGACCCAAAGATAATGTCATCAACATATATTTGCAACACAAACAAGTCTTGTCCAATCTTCTTGGTGAAGAGAGTGGTGTCCACCTTGCCCATCTTGAACCCTTTAGAGAGGAGAAAATCTCTCAACCTCTCATACCATGCTCTTGGTGCTTGTTTCAATCCATACAAAGCCTTCTTCAACTTGTACACATGGTTGGGATACTTCTCATCTTCAAAGTCCAGTGGTTGTTCAACATAGACCAACTCATTTATGAAACCATTCAAGAATGCACTCTTCACATACATTTGATAGAGTTTGATATCATGAGCACATGCATAGGCAAGCAAGATTCTAATTGCTTCAAGTCTAGCAACCGGTGCATAGGTCTCTCCAAAATCAAGACCCTGTACTTGTGTGTACCCTTGAGCTACTAGCCTTGCCTTGTTTCTAACCACAATTCCATCTTGATCTTGCTTGTTCTTGAAGACCCACTTGGTTCCTATCACATTGTAGTCCTTTGGCCTTTCCATCAATTCCCAAACATCATTTCTCTTGTAAGTTGTTTAGCTCTTCATGCATGGCATTGATCCAATCTTCCTTCTCTAATGCCTTCTCAATGTTCTTTGGCTCTTCTTGAGATACAAAGGCATGGTGAGCACAAAACGATGCCAATCTTCCTCTTGTGATCACTCCACTATTGATGTCACCAACTATTTGATCAAGTGGATGGTCTCTTGCAATGTTTGAAGGTTGCATCACTTGCACTTGATGACTAGGATGAGATGGTGTACTAGCATCTTGAACTTGATCTTCATCTTGAGTACCACTAGTGCTTGCCTCATTTGTTTCAATCTCAACCGTAGTGGTAGGCAATGGAGTGTCATCATCATCAACTTGCCTTGGCCGAATGTCACCAACATCCATGTTCCTCATTGCATTCTCCAAGTTGGAACCACTCACATCATCATGATTTTCAACTTCACTTTGAGAGCCTTGGGTTTCATCAAATTCAACATCATGAACCTCTTCAAGTTGGCCACTACCCAAGTTCCAAACTCTATAAGCTTTGCTTGTGGCTGAATATCCAACAAGGAACCCTTCATCACATTTCTTGTCAAACTTGCCCAATCTTGTGCCTTTCTTGAGAAAGTAGCATTTGCATCCAAAGACTCTAAAGTAACCAATGTTGGGCTTCCTTCCATTCAACAACTCATATGGTGTCTTGCCAAGCATTCCATGGCAATAGAGACGGTTGCTACAATAGCAAGCCATGTTGATTGCTTCGGCCCAAAAGGAATGGCTAACATTGTATTCACTAAGCATTGATCTTGCCATTTCAATCAAGGTTCTATTCTTCCTCTCAACTACACCATTGGATTGAGGAGTGTAGGTTGGTGAGAATTGATGTCCAATTCCAAGCTCATCACACAACTCTTCAATTCTTATATTCTTGAACTCACTCCCATTGTCACTTCTAATCTTTTTGATGGATGTTTCAAACTCATTTTGCACTCTCTTGACAAAGGTCTTGAATAGCTCAAATACATCACTCTTGTCATGCAAGAAGAACACCCATGTGTATCTAGTGTAGTCATCAACTATGACAAAACCATACTTGTTGCCACCAATGCTAGTTTATGTTGTTGGCCCAAACAAATCCATGTGCAACAACTCAAATGCCTTGCATGTACTCATTGTGCTCTTGGATGGATGTGCAGTGCCATGTTGCTTGCCGGCTTGACATGCCCCCACAAGGTTTGTCCTTCTTAAACTTGACATCACTCAAGCCTCTAACCAAGTCATGCATCACTAACTTGTTCAATTGCTTCATCCCCACATGACCAAGCCTTCTATGCCACAACCAACCCTTGCTAGCCTTTGAGAGTAGACATGTTGTCAATTTGGCTTCTTTTGAGTTGAAGTCCACTAGATAGAGATCACCATATCTAAATCCCTTGAATATCATATTGGCACCATCACCACTAACCACTTCAACTTCTTGACTAGTGAATATGCATTTGTAGCCAAGATCACAAAGTTGAGAGACCGACAATAGATTGTAATCAAGATTGTCAACTAGCAACACTTTGGATAGACTCTTCTCTTGAGTAATTGCAATCTTGCCTAGCCCCAACACATTGCCTTTCTTGTCATTGCCAAATGTGATTGATTCATACTCATCAATGCCCTTGATGCTAATTGACTTGAACATATGAGAATCCCCGGTCATGTGTTGAGTGCACCCACTATCCATTATCCAATGCTCTCCTCCGGCACCGTAATTGACCTACAAAAAAAGATCAATTCTTCTTAGGTACCCAAACTTGCTTGGGTCCTTCAAGGTTAGTCACCAAGGCCTTTGGTACCCAAATGGCTTTCTTCCTTGAGCCCATCCATGGTGTACCAATATACCTAGCACGAACACCATTGTCCTTCACAAGCATATATGAATGATCAAGCTTAATAGAAGAGACATTGGTTTTCTTGTTCATGCACTTGGGCTCTAAGTGACCAACTTGCTTGCAAGCTTTGCAATTGCTACCATTGTTCTTCACAAAACGTGTCTTGTGAGTAACAAGGGCGACCTTGCCTTTCTTGGGGATATAGCCTAAGCCCTCCTTGTATAAGGATGCTCTTTGGCTACCCAAGCACATAAGAAAGCGGTCCTCACCACCATAAGCTTTAGCCAAGGTGTGATTGAGCTCCTTTACTTCCCTCTTTAAACATGCATTTTCATGAATGAGCATGGGATTGTCATTATCTTCACTAGAGATGGATATGCTAGTGATAGTGCTAGTGGAGGCTACACATGTGGGGGTTGATTCATCAACTAGAATATCACACATGATGCTTGCATTGCATGTATCAACCTTATCCTCAACAAAGCACAACTTGTGCTCTTCTAGTAGAGAGGAGTGAGCTTTCTCTAGCTTAGAATGAGATTTCTCAAGCTTCTTATGATCTACCTTTAGACTCTCATAAGAGGCCCAAAGCTCATCAAGTTCTTGCTTAAGGCTCTTTGTTTCCTTATGCAAGCCCTTGACCTCCTTCCTACTTTGCTTGTACATGTCAATACAATTATCAAGCATAATTTTCAACTCCTCCCTAGTGTGAGTTGGCTCCTCATCATCACTATCACTATCATCATCATCATCTTTAGTGATAGATTGTACCTTAGAGGCCTTAGCCATGAAGCATGAAGAAGGAGTGTCGAAGAGGGAGATCTTGTCATGCATAGCCAAATGAGCTTGTCCCTTCTTCTTGTTCTTCTTCTCCTCTTCTTCATCACTTGAAGTGGATGAGCCATCACTATCCCAAGTAGCCACATGTGACTCATTCTTCTTCTTGGGCTTTTCCTTCTTCTCATTCTTCATGTCATTCTTCTTTCTTGCTTTCTTGATGCCCTTCTCATCATCACTCTCATATGGGCATTCGGCTATCAAGTGACAATCATCATGGCATCTAAAGCATTTCATGTTGCCTTCATTCTTGCCATCTTTCCTCTTGGATGATTGCTTCTTCTTGTTCTTCTTGGAGATGTATGTCTTCTTTACATACTTGCCCAATTTCTTAACAAAGAGAGCCATGTGCTCATCAATATCACTTCCACTTGTTGAAGTGCCTTCCTCATCATCACTTGACTCTTCCTTCTTTTTCTTGCCCTTGGATGAAGAGCTAGCCTTCAGTGCTAAGCTTTTCTTGTCTTCTTTCTTGTCCTCATCCTTGGTCTTCTTGTTAGCATTGTTGATGAGCTCTTGCTTTGTCTTGTCATCTCTATAAGAGTCATCGGTCATTACTTCATCAAGTAATTGGTTGGGTGTCAAATCCTTCAAATTTGTCCTCACTAGCACGGTGATGAACATCCCAAACCGCTCGGGCAAGCATCTCAAGAACTTCATGTTGAAGGTCTTGTCCTTGATGTCCTCTCCAAGTGCATTGAGATCGTTCACCAACACTTGCATGCGGTGGAACATCTCCGGTACACTCTCATCTTCTTCCATCTTGAAGCTATTGAATTGCTCAAGCTTGATATAGGACTTTGATTGCTTGATGCCTTCGGTGCCCTCATAGCACTCTTCTAGCTTCTTCCAAATGTCATGAGCAACGGTGAGAGACTTGACTTGCTCAAACACTCGGTCATTGAATGCCTCATGGAAGGCACTCACGGCAATGTCATTTGCATATAGTTTCTTTTCTTCTAGTGTCATTGGTTGCTTTTGGTTTGCCACCTCAAACTTCTTCTCGGTCACAACCCACATTTCTCTATTGATTGACTTGAGGTGTGCGGTCATCTTCACCTTCCAATAGGCAAAATTGGTGTCATCGAAAGGTGGCGCCTTCTTGGTGTTGTTGACATGAAAACTCAACGCCATTTTATCACTGTTGGATGTTAAGCCACTCAAATACGGTGCCTCGGCTCTGATACCACTTGAAAGGTCCTAATGGCTAGAGGGGGGTGAATAGCCTATTAAAAATTCTTGCAACAACACTAAGCAAACCGATTAGACAATAAGATGGCGAAGCTAAATAAGCAGTGCTACGAACTATCTAAGCAAGCCACAAGTCAAGTATGACAAAACTAATATCTCTAATAACACACAAGTGCTAGGTCGCTAGTTTACTCCTAGGTGAGCAAGGTGAGCTAACTAATACAAACACTAGGAGCTAAACAATTCTACTCAACTAAGCAACCTAAGCAATTCTACACAAGTATATCGAATGTAATGCTAGAGAAAGAGTGATCGATATACCGACGGTGGAGTGTAGAGGTGGAAGCCAATCACCGTGATCAATATGAAATCTCCAACGAGCAAGCACACAATTGACACGATGATTTTTCACCGAGGTTCACGTGCTTGCTTGCAAGACGCTTAGTCCCCGTTGTGGCGATACACTCACTTGACGGTTGCTAAGTTTAATGGCACGGTGCCAAATCCCCGGTGGGAGCTCAAGCACACCGATCACAAGAGAGGATCAAACAAGCCACGAGCAATCCACTAGTGCTCCTTTTCGTGAATCTCTCCCGCGGGGTAAGGAACGACCCCTCACAAACCACCGGTGTGGCCTCGAACAAGCTCCAATCGAGCTCAACACCGCCTCTTGCTCCAAGCCGCTAGGGAACCAAGCAAATTCCCAAGAGAAACAAGATCCCGCAACTCCTCCAAGGTTGAAGTGCCTCTAGATGCAAGCAATCAAGCAAATGCGCTTCTAACTCTCTCAATCTCACTCAAGAATCGGGTTAGAGTGAAGAGATGAGTGGAGGGAGTCTCACAAGCTCACAATAGAGTTAGAGTGTTCAAATGTGCAAGGGAGAGCTCACAAACCTAGCCAACCAAGTATTTATAGAGCTCACTCAAAAATGGAGCCGTTGGGGCAGTTCAAAGACCGGCCGGACTCGTGACCGGACGCACCGGCTGGTCCGACCCACCCGGTCGAGAACGGACAACACCCTCGGGCCCACGGTGACAACATCTTCATGAGTCCGGTCATAGCTTCTCGGTCACCGCGTCCGGTCACTTCACGAAGTCGGCGCCAAAAACATTCTCTCGCCGGACGCACTCCACCGGGAAAGCGCCCGGTCAAAGACCGTGCTTTCGGCCACGCTCCCGGCCGGCGCGTCCGGTCAGCCTTTCCAAGCGTGTTCTTCATTTTGTTGTAAGCCCTTTGCTTCAACCTTGCTTCGCCTCTTTCCATATGTTGGCCAACACGTCGAAGATGATCACGTTATCACTTATGTTAGCATGTCGATCGATTAGGCAAGAACGAAGTTAGTGCTCTCATGTCCTAAATACAATATGCAAGTCAATTGGACCTAGAAGCACTTTACCAAAGGATTGGTCGTGGCATCCCCTCTTGATAGTCGGCTATCTAGCCTATAATGTGATCACACGCTCTATCGTGTCTTCATCACCGAAAGAAAAACCCTATCAAGTATACCTTTGCCTTGATCTCCGGGGTTTCCTCCAAACCGACAATCCGAGCTTGACGATCCACCATGTCCATCATCATCGTCCATGTTCATGATCATCATGCTCCACGTCATCCATGCAATCCTATCTCTTAAGTCACACTTAGAGCAAAGGATTAGCATAACAAGTGTGTCATCAATTTCCAAAACCAAACATGAGATTTCAACCGATCCGGATTCCCCGAATCTCGCAATCTTAGCACCGACAGCCGAAAATATGACACACCGATCCGGCTACAATAACGCCACTAGGGCCTCCCTGTTGCGCCCGGCAATCTTAGCACCGCACTCCGGTGCCCCCACTCAGGGAAAGGCCCAATCGCCCCAAAAGACTAGTCTGATAGGGGAAGGGTGACTCTCCCTTTTAAGGTGGCTTCCTCCTCCCAAGTTAAGCAAGGTGGGATTATTTAGAGGCTCACACAGTCGCCGCCCGACTACAACTGGGCCACTTGGCCCATTTAATTGTTGCGTCTTTGCCAACGGGTAATAGTGGAGGATGTCTTCATCACCTGTCATACACTAGGTCTACTTCGCGACGGCAGACCTAATCACTTCCAAGATGTTAGGGGTCATAAAGTTGCGGGACTGCCGGCAACCCCCTCCTCTCAAGCCACCGGTGTTCGACCCCAAGAACGATGCTTCGTCCGATACGCCTGTGCCCAATTAGTCCCAACCTACCATGCGGGAGGAGCGTTAAGCGGACAAGTGCGGCCCCTCAACAATCTCATAAGCTTCGTGGCTCACGACCCGGCGGAGCCTACTATATGAACAGATACGTTCAACTTCCGACTACCTTCCGACAAAGTGATAGTCCTTAATCGATCAGATGGAAGACAAAAATATCCATCCGATCTAAGCATGTTTTACTTTTCAAGTTCTCAGCAGCAGCTTGTTAGTCACCCATGTGACCAACCACGAACATCCTTTCAAGTGACCGAAAATCACTGTCTACTGCAATCATTATAACTGAGCGTTTATATAACCTAGACCCCTAAATAGGACAGGATAACAACTTCAGCAAGGATATCTATGCATCAACGGTTTCAACCATAACCTACACTTAATGCAGCAATCATTAAATGACTCAACAAATTAATTTAGAAAGCATAGGAAAGTTCAAAGATGCACCGGGGCTTGCCTTTCGGGAACGTGAAAGGTGCACGTGCTCGGGCACTCGGGAAGCTTTGCGGTCAACTCTCCTCCTCCGGTGGCCTCTTCGGCTGCACCGAGGTGGTGAAGCTCCCCTTCCTATTTCTCGATCAGCTCCTCGATCACTTCTCCCGATCCTGACATGATGCATGGAAGAAGATAAATATTGCGAATGCACAGAAATATACTTGCATAAAAATGAAAATGGAATGATGGATGAATGCTTTATGATGTATGATCCTAGTAAGTGGATATCTCTTCTGTACAAACATAAATATAACTACACATGAAACCCTAGTAATCTACATCAAACAAAACACCCTAACTCACTAATTACTAGAAAATGACAGCTAGACATTACATTTACTAAAAACATCCTACCCGAGCAGTTCTATAGCTCCAAATCCAGTAAACAAATACTCGTTGGAAAGCTAACAAAATTTCCTATAAATCATTCAATACACTCTCGACCTTTGTGTTTTCGGACAACCTACAACTCACAACAGTTACTATAATTCACACAAGGATATACTTTCTCTAGTACTTTTACAGCAAGCAAACTAAGTCATAATCTACCAAATAAACCTACTGGACAAGCCAAAAGATGAATTAAAGCACATGAAATGTCATTCCCTAAATAAACACTACACATGCACACTTTAAAATGTAAGGCTAGAATTATACTAGTTTACCAAAAACCCAAGACCAGCAAACTAAACATACTGACAGGTTCTAAACATGTTAGGAACAAATAGTACACCATTTAAGAATTATTATCATAACCTTTACATGCATTTCCAAGGCATTTTCCATGCAACAAAAATATGATAAATATGCAAACACCTTACAGAAATCTACAAAAATTATAGGAGCATTCTACTGGTCTAACATGCCTACCATAAACATTTCACAGCAAGAACATGCATATACTGTCCTACACAAAAATGGCAAGCTAGCATAAAACCTAGGCATGAAAATACTTTGTACTATGAAAAGTGTGAAACCACATATCTATGAATATGAAAATCTACATAACCATAACAAATGCATGTAAAAAAATTATCATGGCAAAAACCCTAATAAATATTTTTCTATGAATTTCCTAAGAAAGCATGGTAATTAGCACATAAATCAAAAATGGTATTTGCACCACAGAACCTAGGGTCAAACATATTCTTCCTTTAAACCACATTCAAAAACATAAACATTCCATATAGAAACCACTATTTTATCATGCACCAAAAATAAGATATGCATTTTCCTATTTACATGGCAAATAAAGCAATAAATATAAATAAATATAAAAACTACCAGAAAATGCAATCTCATATTTTTATCATGTAGATCTACTCACAAGGATCACAACAAAATTTGTCCCATGAAATTCCATGCAAAAATGAGAGAGTTATGAATTAAACAAGCCATGCATGAAATTCGGAAAAAGAAAATCAGAATAGAAATTCAACCGACGGCCGAGCCCCACCCGCCGGTCGCCGCAGCGAGTGGAACGGCAGCGGTCACGGCGGATATCCACCGTCGGTGATCCTCCGGTGAAACCGAGGGCACCTACGGTTTGCTCTCGACGAGATCTACGGCGTTGGCACCCAAAACCCGAGCTTTGGTGGAGCGTAGCGCGGTCGGCGGGGCGGCGGCGGCGACGGGCGGCGCGGTTCTCCAGCGGCATGCCGTTTCCGGCGATGGCGCTGTTCAACGGGCACACGACGAGCTTCAGGACACCAAAGCGACAAAGAACCCCAGCAAATCGACGGATTCGACGCCCAGCGATACCCACCCGCCGCGCAATGGCCGGGCGGCGGCAAGGAGCTCGTCGGCGGCGGCGCGTTTCGTCAAAACGGTGGCGAGGACGTGCCGATTCGTTGTACAACCTGGTAAAACACGAGGTGGTGAGCATGGAACGTGAATCAATGGAAGAAAAACGTGAAAGATGGGCGCGACGCCGAGCTTGCCCGTGGTGGCGGCTATTGCGGCGGCGAGGCCGTTCCAATGATGTGGGACCCCCGTGGGTCCAACTGGCTAGGGTTGCACTCTCAGGACTTCGGGGTGGGTACGGGGCGCGCGCTAGGACGACGGAGCGTGATGAGCCCATGGCTCCTCAAGATATATGTTTGGAAAGTTCTTCAATTTCAAATGTGGTAATTGGTCTTAAATTTGGAGCTATTATTTTGGAGGAGAAATATACGGCGGACATAGAAAAGTTTACTGCTGCCGGCTTGTCTTCAAATATACTTTTTGGTGGCGCAACATTTATGAAAGGAGAAAATATGAAGCCAAGAAGGTATATTTATATTGGTGGCATTCAGGTTGACGTCACATGAATCATTATTGGGACTGAAGTCGCTGCATGCGAATTGCTAGTACGGAGGTTCATAATACTAAACGTGAGATTTGCATCATGCTGTGTTATTTTAGTATTTTCCTATTTTTAGCATTAGCATTATTCTATTTTATAGTTTCCTATTTTGAGTTAGCCAGATTGGCTTGCGTGCATGTGCACCATGGTGAGTCCCACGTGTGTGTCATGCGGCCTGCGTGCCTTATTAGTTTGGCCTGCGTGCCAAGTAGGGATTAGGTTAAGTTTTATTTGTGGAGTTATTCCCATCGAGCCGCCGCCGCCGTGAAGAACCCTAGTGGGTGTTTATCTGGTTCCTCATGGATTTGTGTTAGTGTGTGATTGAGGATTCATCCTTGGACTCGCATCTTGGAGTTGATTCAATTCCCCATCTTCTGATCGTGGTCGCCGAGGCTACAGGTGGAAGAAGTTATCAAGGTTCGGATTGTAGTTTTTGTAAGCCGATCCCATCTATAATTGGTACTGTTCTTATTTACCTGGACAAGTGGAATTATTTATTGGCTTCGGAGATCGAGTTGATTTCTTTATTCTCTATTGCCGAGAATTGATATTGTTGATTCTAGTTAATCTAGCGGCAACTATATGCTTTTGCTTGATTCGGCCAAGCAGTGTGATCCATCTATGTTGTTTGGAACAATAAGGTTGTCTTGGGAATCGAATTGAATAATCCTGAGAGCCTTCCTTTGTGTGTCCAGCGAAGTAATTTAATTTATATTACTTTGGGCAAGAGTTATTGATGGCGTGAACTAGTGTTGCTAGTCGATTGAGAGATCTCATTACTAAAAATTCAGAATATATCAATTCATATATCTGTGCCGTGAAAGATTGGGCAATTATTTGGACAGCGTAGCCGTGTCCTCATCAGTTGGTATTCCGAGACAGGTTATTCACGGTGCATTTGGATTTTTCTTTTTCAATGGCTGATTATAGTATTGCTAATAAGGAGATTAAGTATGTGCCGGCACTTTATTTGAGAACCAGTGATCCTAGTTACTTTGATTGGGAAGATGCAATGCATTTTTTCTTGCAGGGTCGTGGACTTGAACCACACATGCAGTTGTTCTTTGCCAAGAAGACATTTTTTGATAATCTTTCTTTGTGGTGGCGGGAATTCCACAAGGGACGCATGATGAGAGGTGAAGAACCTTGTTGGACATGGGACAATATGAAGGTTGTGTTACAATGGCGCTTTGGTTTTGGTCCAAAGCCAGTTGCTATAGGAATTAGCAGTAGGCTTATCCTAAGTTAGCATTAAACTTAAGAACATACTCCCTCCATCACAAAATGTTTGTCGCTTGTGCTTTTCCAAGAAACGACTTTGACAAATTCTATATTAAAAAATATTAACATTTATCATACATAATTAGTATCATTAGAAAGATCTTGGAATCTAGTTTTTTAACAAATTTATTTGAAGATACAAATGTTGCACGTATTTCGTTTTGAATCTAGTCAAGTTATGGCACAAAAAAAAAAAAAACGACTAACATATTAGGACGAAGGGAGTAGGCTTATCATACATACTACTAATGTCTGCCTATCATACATAGCAACTCAATGAAGGTTCTTGCACAATAGGGAAGTAGCAAAATTCATACATAGTGCTAGATATTGAACAATAGTACAGTTGTCAAGAACCAAGAAATGAAGGGCCAAGATTAATGGGAGCACTGCTACCTTGCAAGTTGGCACTTCGAAGAGATTTGCTCCAATAAACGCACACTAATTATCCAAAACGGTGAACATGAATGCCAAATAAGAAAGAGAGAGAGAGAGAGAGAAGCCACCCAGGTGCCGAAAGAATGGTTTGTTACTCGCACAAGCTTGAGTTTCGGAAAGATAAAGACAAATCTTCAACCTGCAGGCTGCAGATAAGAACAACGTATACTAAAATTGATAAGAAAATACAAAAGTCACACCTTCAAATCCTCATCACCAACAAAGGCATCTCCAGCTCCAGTAATCATATCAGAGAGTATAAGTGGGCTACCATCTCCACCAAATTCCTGTGTAACAAGGACCATGCCCTTTGCAATTTCAGCAACAGGAAACTTTATAGGAACCCCAACACCTTGACAAAATTATAGTACAAAACCTATCAAATTAAAAGACAGATCGATTAGTATATGACATTAATCATAAAGGGCATGGTAAAGAATTAAAGCAGACATTTGGACATACTAATTTGCAATTAATCCTAAAACACTAAGAACATTGAGGTGCAGATGCAACCATAGAAGTACTAATCTGTAACTAATCCTAAAACCAAAGAAAATCTAGTTCCACAAACAGCCGTTTCAGAGTTTGGTGATCCCTTCATCTGTTCAAAAAATGCAAGAGCACTTGACACCAAATGTAATGACATTACTGTACAAACAGCATCACGGCCATTTGTAATCCCCTGTACTCTACTTGGGACAAAAGAACAAAACTGTTGTTGTCGTGTGAGCTCACGTACCTATGGTTCACGGAGATGAAGACGAGGAGGCTGGACTTGCCGCACGTTGGGAGGGGCAAAGCGCGGAGGCCGGAGAGCGAGACCGGGAGGCTGGGAGGAGAAGCCATCGCCGTTGCCTGCAATGCGCTTCAGGTTTGGTGCCTGCACGTCGGTTTCCAGCCATCTGGCCTCCTGCTATTCAATTAGGGATTAGGGAGCACATGGAAGATAAATCAAAAGTTACTGACAATCTGACATTGGGTTGGGGAGGTCGAGGTCTGGAGGTAGATCGAGATTGAGGTCGAGGAAGCGCAGAGGGGTGGATTGAGGCCGAGCATTGGAGGCAGACGTTGGGCAGCACGTCGCCGAGGACACGGCCACCTCCGTCTCCGCGGACGACGAGACGTCGGCCAGCGCATCGTCGCGGCTTCTGATGAGGACATGACCATGCTTGGAGAATCCTATGGAGGCCAAGGAGATCAGCACGGGTGTCCTAACAGCAAAGGAGGCCCAAAGCTCATCCGGTTCGAGTCACCAAGGTGGAGGCCCAAATCAATTTCGAGTCCACCTCGGAATCCAGGAGCAGTCCCAACTAAAAATGATGTGCAGGACACATACGGACTCCGTTTTTTATGATCTCGGCATGCTTGGAAAGATAATTTCATTCCCTAACCAATGGCGTTGGTTTGAGGTCCAAATTCCACCTGAGTAAACAGAAATTGTCAAAACAATGTGGCGTCTAGAATCTGCCAGAGATGTATTCAAGAATTGATCGCCAAGGCCACATGCAACCTCAGATTTGGGCCACTCCCTTTTAATAGCAAGAGACAAGGAGAAGGCCTTTCCAATGCGCAGCCCCAAATTCAACCCCAAATTCGAGTGGACACCGGTTAGCATGCAGCTTTTCACATCTAGTGGATGTCCTAGCATTTCCATTTTTAGTTTCTTTGTTCACGCATGGCCGTGGTATTTTCTCTTCATCGCACTTACATAAGGCTCCTGAAGCCCCAACACAACTTGGGTTTTGTTTAGTTCAAGTTTTCCAGAGAGAAACTTTGATTGATTCATTGTAACCGAGAACATTATTCCGCTTACATTGATCCAAGGCCCCTGTTCTTGTTCTTCACACCTGTGGCGATTAGTCCTTTTGTGATTCGAACTCGGACACCATTATCTCAGTTCGTCAATTCGTATTTGCAATATTCAGATTGCGTGTTTACCTATTCTTGCTTGGGTTCTTTGATTCGCTTGCAGGAAAAGCCTTCTTGGCGAGGTCAATCAAGTCGTGCTTGGTTGATAACCATTGGAGCAGTGGTGTAGCGGTTGTAGGGTCGAATTGTGTTGATTCGAAGCCGGATCGTCAACGTCGAGTTCTCCACCCAATCGAATTTATCTTGTACCTCACGGAACATCGGGCCAGACCTCATCAATTGGTACCAAAGCTCCAGGTTTACCGTGAGGTATAATCTTGTTTTCCCTTAGACTCATATTTATTCATTACCTAAAGTCCACAAAAAGCCCAAAAATATTTCAATTTTTCCTATCCTATAGCCCCGTTGTGCCATTGCAATTTTTTTTAATTTCAGTTTGCTATATTGAACTGTCGTCCCTCATTTGTGTTAGTGTTCGTTGTGTCTAGATCTTGTTCGTCACATTGATTTTTTAGTATCCAACCTTGTTAAAAAAAAATAGCAACAAGACAACCGTGGTGCTTGCTGCAAAAAGAAAAGAGAGGTTTTGATATACTGTGAACGTGCGGTCAGAAAGAGAAGGAAATAGAATTTTTTTTAAAAAAAAGAGTAATACATTGCATGTTTCTAGTTCCTTGTGTAAGTTTAAAGTTCATTAGCACGTGAGAACAGATAAGAATAGGGAAGTTTATATATAGAAATCAAGAGACGTGAGAACAGATAAGAATAGGAAGGTTTATATCGACATTTGGAAGCCAGTACATCGTGCTTGATCCTAGCGCTCAAGACTATATCAGATTGTATTGTTTCACAGCCTGTATTTGCAAAGTATGTATTGCAAGCACTTTATCGGTATTAAAAACAAGGAGAAAAAGGCAAAGAGGTGCAAAAAAAAAGATTAAAAAAATAGAGAAGAGCAAAGAGGTGCAAAAAAAAAGAGAAAAAAAAAAAGAGAAAAAATGAAAATGATAAAGAAATTCAGAAGTGTTTGCATCCTTTGAGTCATCTTGCCGAGTTGTATTGTTACTTGCTTGAACTAGGTCTAGGACAAGTTTAGGCCGGCGACATAGACTAGCCAGGGACTACTTTTCAATCTTGCAATTTCTGAATTAAATTCTTGCTATTCCTTGCTACTATATTTGGCCTTCCCATAGCTCCACATATACTTCATCGGCAAGACACAGGTTCCTCCTCGCAACTTTTACACCACAAGCCCGCCGACCGATTGTACCACCTATTTGGCTTTGGTAAGAATACTTGCAAGACAGTGGTAAGACGTATCGATATTGCATTCCACTACCACCACCACTTTTGCCATCTCTGTTAATTGTTAGGGATAATACTTTTGTATTGTCTTTTGTTGTCTTCTAACAATGACAGGTTCATATCCACCGACTTATGATGGTGTGGGTGCTGATGAGTACTTCAAGTGGGAAATTGCTATAGAGATACTTGACTACTCGATTTATGTGTCCAAGGAGGAAGGTAAAAATGCAGCTAGTGTTTTATTTACATTTTGCTTTTATCTTGGTGGGATTCTTTAAATCCCTCAAGACAAACCTCAAACTTGGAATGATATGAAACTTCTTATGCGTGAAACCTTTATTAATCCACCTCCTATCTTGAATTCATGTGATGAGGTGAATAATTTAGAGGATCAGTCCATTTTGTATCTCTTGCTCCACCTAACCTTTTGCAGGATTCTCGAACAAAAGCAAGAGGACAAGGACGTTGTCGAAGAAGAAAACAAGGAGATCATAGCCTCATGTGAAAATTTAGAACCAAAACCTATTTTTCTTGCTGAACATGAGAGCAAAGGTAATTCCCACGATGTTAAATTCATAGAAGGTGAGAGTTCTCTTGATGTGTTGAATGTTTCTATCAATCATGCTATGATCGAGCAAATATTAGTGGAACCATCTCTTAATTTATCTTTGTCACAAGATGATTTGCTTGATGTTCCTTATGATAAAGATGACATGCATGATGATACTTATGTTATACCAATGCAACCATTAATATATGATCATGCTAAAAGTGTGTCGGAATCGAACACATGTGCTAAAAAATAGATATGTTATTCATGATGCTAGTGATGTTGATGAGCTGAAATTGTTGACTTTAAATACTTTGGGTTACATTGAATTTGATGTTTTGTGTAATCTTAGTTATTTAGACGAAAAACTTTATGGATATGCTGATTTGCCATGGGTCTCTCGACATACATATCATGTTTTTGGCAAATATAACAACAAAGGACAATATTTGATACAACGAGTTTACATTTGTACAAATCTGAATTCTCCTTTTGTTGCAAAAAATTATGATGACTTAGAGGACTATAAAATCAATACTGCTTTCATGCCATATTCCTCTAGTTTTGGTTTAAGAACACATGTCAAATCCAAAGAAGGGGAGCAAATGTATCTTGTTAGTACTAATCTTTTGCAGGATAGTGTGTGCCACTTAATCAAGGAGATCACATGTTTGTTAGAGGAGACATGCTGGAAATTTGGACATGTGGTCATAATCTATATCCTAACATTGTCCATTCCCTTTATTTTGGCAACCTCTTTTGTCTTCATGTTGTCCATGATCTACTCCAAACAACAATGACGCCGAGGATGGCTTTTCGTCAAGAAGGGGAGGATGATGAGGACATGACCATGCTTGGAGAATCCTATGGAGGCCAAGGAGATCAGCACGGGTGTCCTAACAGCAAAGGAGGCCCAAAGCTCATCCGGTTCGAGTCACCAAGGTGGAGGCCCAAATCAATTTCGAGTCCACCTCGGAATCCAGGAGCAGTCCCAACTAAAAATGATGTGCAGGACACATACGGACTCCGTTTTTTATGATCTCGGCATGCTTGGAAAGATAATTTCATTCCCTAACCAATGGCATTGGTTTGAGGTCCAAATTCCACCTGAGTAAACGGGAATTGTCAAAACAATGTGGCGTCCAGAATCTGCCAGAGATGTATTCAAGAATTGATCGCCAAGGCCACATGCAACCTCAGATTTGGGCCACTCCTTTTAATAGCAAGAGACAAGGAGAAGGCCTTTCCAATGCGCAGCCCCAAATTCAACCCCAAATTCGAGTGGACACCGGTTAGCATGCAACTTTTCACATCTAGTGGATGTCCTAGCATTTCCATTTTTAGTTCCTTTGTTCACGCATGGCCGTGGTATTTTCTCTTCATCGCACTTACATAAGGCTCCTAAAGCCCCGACACAACTTGGGTTTTGTTTAGTTCAAGTTTTCCAGAGAGAAACTTTGATTGATTCATTGTAACCGAGAAGATTATTCCGCTTACATTCACTACAAGAATACCGATTTTTTATGACAAAACGACCTCGTGACGGGGCCTAAAATCGTCATATAATGTACCATAATATGACGAAAACCACGACGTCATCACAAAATTACAGGCACCATGACTATTTGTGACGGAAAGGCTGTTGTGCGTCACATAAGAGTGCACTATATATGACGCTTCAGTTTGCTTTTGTCACAAAATGTGATAGCCGTGAGCAGCCCAATGGCAGTAGGATTTCGTGACGGCATTTTATGTTTTTGTGACTTTGGTAGACTGTCACTGAAAATAAATGGCAAAATATATAGCAAAAACAAGTATACAACAGGCTTGAACCCCTATATAGAAAAAATATAGGGAACATTATATGTAGAGCATGAACAATATATATTTGAATTCAAAATTAAATTTTGAATTAAATACAAATGTAAAATTTCACAGACACACGCATTGTCTCATCTCTTTCCATCGATAAACATCCATTAATACATATTGACTTAAGTTGCAATATCTCATTACAAACTAACATAAACACCACTTTGTGGCATCAAAATGACCAAGCACTAGTACACTATGGTGCATATTGCGACCTGGTAGATAACTAGTAGAAGTTCCTACATGCAATGACCAACACTACTACACTACAGAGCAGCCAAAGCCCGCCAAAATGGCCAAATAATCAAAAGTGAGAACACTAATGTCATAGCAGGTTCTATGCATGTGATCCTTACAATACATTTCAAAGCATTGGAAATTCATTGTCATCTCCAGGAGAGTATCTACCCGCACCACTTGTGGCATTCACATGACAACGATAGCCTCCATAAGCGATCTTACTCAATGTTTCCTCCGGATTTTCCATTCCAACAGATATTCCAAATGTACCAACCTGCTATGCAATTATAAAAAAAAGAATGCATTAGATTAGCAATGATAACAGTTATATTTCCATTTACTAGTTACCTCTATGTCATTATAGTTCAGTCCAGTCACTCCTATGTCTCATTAGAGTAGAAAATAGCAATGAGGCCCGTGACCAATTAATCTGTACCACTTATTCGACAAACCGGTGATGCATCATTTTGACTAGGCCTATTAAATTTGCACACAAGTTTTGTTTTTCATTGATAATTTGCACACAGCTCACATAATAAGCATGGATAACTGATATAACTAGCAGGGAAAGACTACGCTGAAAGCGCTGGCAAAGAAGTTTGTGTGTGTATATGATATGGGTTACATAAGGTTAGATACATAATCGGTATATGCTTTTGTGTACTTATTCATTTCTAATACTGTTCTAAAAATAATATGTATATGAAATTATTTTCAGGAAGTGGCATAAGTATACCCCTCATTTACTGAATTTTGAACAGCTCCACTGCTGATGCGGCAAAGAACATGTTGCAAAGTGACATGATGAGCGCAGAAAATGTCTCGATCGTAAAACTACCATATAGACCCAAATTATTTGAAACCGTGTGGTTGTAGACTAACACAAAGATAGTCGATGTTGCTCAAAGATCATTGTAATATCTAGATGCACATTGACATTTAGGATTGCATCGATAAAAACCTGCAGACACCATTCCATATTTTCCTAACTCACCTTGGTTGAGAGCAGCGGCACTCTGACAAGTTCACTGCTGCCGGCCTTCTAGCCAAAAATGAGTGAAGTGTAGGTCACCGATTCTGTCACGCCTGGTTTTCCGAGGAAGACCAGACTCGCCATATGTGTGCCCAGGAAGTCCACACATATAACATAGAATAGATAAATATCGTAAAAACAATGCTTTTAAAGCGTAAATATAACTAACCAAACACTCACAATTTATCGAGTACGCTGAACGGTTGCTAAACTTCGGGCTCCATTATCTTCGAGGGGACGCTTGATTTGGGGGCTCCGTATGCCAAGAACAAGATCTTCATCCATTCTTCATATGACTTTTGCCAACAGACCGAGGTGGGGAATTGCAAGAGTAAGTCCATGTCGAACTCGGCAAGTGTAGCAAGGTAGTATCTTACCCATAAAATCATGACCATTATAACATAATAATAAATATGCATAAGTGATAAACGTGAGTGAACGATTTTACAATATAAGCGCCATCATCTTTAGTGTAAGTGGTCCAAGGCCGCTCGTGTCCTTGAGCAAGGCTAGTATACTAGTTTGATAAACTCAAGCAGAGGTGTACACTTTCACCGTGAGCCGCGGAATTGCCCTACGCCCGGGGAGGCCCGTCGACCTCTTGACCCACTACCGAGGTAGGTCTGCAGGTTCACTATGAAGTCTTTCAAAGGTTCATCTAACAAGTTAGGGCTGCTAGGTATCTTCCGTCAATCCGTGTGACACAACCGCAACGGTCCACGGGTGGGTGCGGCGGCCCCCGTGTGATACAACCCTCCCGTTGGGGATCCACGGCCTCTGTTTTACCATAACGCTTTTTCGGTGAACCACTAACAAAGGTTAAACAAGGTCCTCATACTCGAACTAAAACCAGAACCATGTGGCCCTCACAGGTTGTATCAGAAATCCCGGATACATCGATTCATGCATACAAGATCTTATGTGGTTAAATTGTTACCATTTTATCATTTATAGCATAATATTAATTAAGTCACAAGATCATGGTAATAATGAGTTAGCAATACTCAAACTATACTTGCCTTTACTTTTGCTCCAACTTTCCCACACTCGCTTCGCACATTTGTCGATCCTCAAATCGGTCTTCAACGCCAAAGAGGGGCTCTTCATGGGCTCGAGCTTAACACCACACACTACTCCACAAACGAGGTCTATCCTCGGATGCAAAATACACTGGGATTGTGAATCTCAACGAGAACCGGGGGATAAAGCTTAATTTCTCCGTGTTCACGCCAACAACCCGGACTAAAGGTGCCATGGGCAACGCGCCCCAAGGCACTCAAGGGGACTAAAGGTCTCTAACATTGGGCCTAAAACCAACGGCCCCCCTCCCGGTTATAGAGGGAACTGGAAGTATTAGTTTCGTGTTTCTCTAGGTTACATCTTACAACCTGACTAAACGTTTTATTTTTTTCTTGTGCATACTAGCAACGCCCCTTTTTCCACATAAGAGAGGGAGAGTTTATCTTGTTTTCTAATTTCCCGCAGTTTTCTTTTGATGACATTTTTCCTTTCTTTCTATGTTTTATTTTTTGTATGAATTACAAATTTGCATTAAAATTATTTCATTTATAACTATTCATTTTAAATAGTAATTTGATTCATTTTAGTTCTATTAGCTTGATTTCATTTAATACACATTTTGTCATTTCTTTAATTTAATTGTAACATAGTTAAAATTTGATTTGATTTAATAAACAAATTTAATAATATTTTATCACACAATAAAATTATGCATCACGTAAAAAAAATGCAATTCAAAAATGGCTTAGGCCTTATATTTTTTTTGGGGTCATATTTTGGATGTAATTGACCACCTAAATTTGAGGAAGTTTGTTCATAAATAAATCAATTTAATCTATTTTCAAAAATTGTAAAATATGGAACCCTATCCTTAAGATGAATCTTTTTCCGTGGTTGTGTGGAGACTCAAACTTTGCGAAGTGCTATTGGATAAAGATTTTGATGACATTTCTCAACATCATATGTTGAATACCAAAATTTTGAGAATTTTTTTAATTGTTTGGTACTTTTTCTCTAATTATCGAAAAAGATACATGTCTATCTTTATTGCTAGCTCTGATTATCTCATATCTCAAAGAGAAAACGGTGAAAACTCGTTCGCAAGGTCTCTTGTGCCCTAGGAGGCAAAACTTGTTTGGACTCGGTGAAGAATTATTTTGTTTTCAAAGTGTAATTCACCATATTTGATCAAATGCTAAGATCTCCATTGGAAAAATACATAAGAATATGATCAAATGGCTTAAAAAACCAAGGATTTTTGTGGGGCCATATTTTGGGTGTAATTGACCACACAAAAATTTGAAGACCCTTAATGAGTTTGGGAACAAATCATCAACTTCCATAGATGGTATGGACCACCATCACTAACCCTATCCTTATACTTAGGTTGGTGATGGTTGTGTATTGTGCGCTGGTTACCGAGTGTGCTATTGGCCTCAAACATCCATTACCAAGTCTACATGGCATGTGTGAAGGACTCAAAACAATGAATGTAATTGTTTGGTAATTTTCTCTAATTATTTTAATGACAAGACGGACTTTTGGACATATTTGATACGTTGAATTTCCCCTAATCGGGAATGAACCATCGAAACGGTGCCAAACTTTGGACAAGGTCATCTTATTCCCTAGGAGGCAAAACTTGTGGGAGATGAATGAGTGAAACTATTTTGTTTTCAAAGTGTAATTCACCATATTTAATGAGCTAACTTGAATATAGAAAAAACCATAATTCAAAAATGGCTTAAAAACCTAGGATTTTCATATGGGGCCATATTTTGGGTGTAATTTACCACACAAAAAAATTTGAGGAAGTTTGGAGTTAGGCGGAGCCGTTTTCTCTTTCACTTGGTGGTATTTTCAATTCCATTAAACCCTATCCTTATACTTAGGTTTCTCATGGTTGTTTGGCGCGGTTCATCATTTGCGGTGTGCTATTGGCCTCAAACTTTTATTGAGGCTTCTACATGGCATGTGTGAAGGAATTGCCAAGTTTGAGAATTTTCTGTAATTGTTTGGTACTTTTCTCTAATTATTTTAATTACCGTCTAGTTTCGGTAAATGTACGTTGTGACCAGGAAAAAAGACTGGAAGGGCCAAACTTTGATGATTATAGGTCACTTGTGCCCTAGGAGGCAAAACTTGTGGAGGCTTGAAGAATTATTTTGTTTTCAAAGTGTAATTCACCATATTTATTATTATTATTATTATTATTTAATCTAAGAAAAAATACAATAAGAAAAATGACTAAAAAATCTAGGATTTTTCATAGGGTTATTTTGGGTGTAAATGGCCACAAAAAATTTTGAGGAAGTTTGGACATAGGCAAGAAAAGCGTTTTCAAAGGGTATGTGGAACCTTTCACAAGAACCCTATCCTTACACAAAGGTTTCTCATGGTTTTAGGTGCATGGATGTGCTATTGGCCTCAAACATTTTTGAGGCGTCTACATGGCATGGGTGAAGAGAAAGATGTTTGAGAATTGTCTCGAATTGTTTGGTGATTTTTTCGATTATTTTAATTACCCATGAATATAGAAAAATACAATAATAACAAAGTGTGGTATGGAGCTCAAACTTTTTAGAAGCTTTTAGATGGCTTGAGTGAAGGAACCACCAAGTTTGAGATTTTTCACTGAAATGTTTTTGTAATTTTATTAGTTTATTTTAATTAATTAAATTGTGGACAAATAACAACATTTAGCATTTAAACAAAAGAAATATATATTAAAAAAAAACTTGATATGGAGGGAAGTGAAAAAATCAACTTTAGTCAATAAAAATTCAAACTTCAAGTAAAGACTCAAAATTTTTTGTTGTGGCGCCAAAAATTCTCTTAGCATTTAAATAAAAGATTCTAAAGGTAGTCTTGCCAACTAGCGGGAAAGTGCTTATTTAGTCCCGGTTATTACCACCAGGTGACTAAAGGTAAAGCCTTATATAGCACCACTCCTTGAGATCACTGCAGTTCAGAATAAGGATCTCCCTTCAGATGAACTCCATGGATAAGATGAAGGATATAGAATGGTTTTTGCTTTTCTTAGAACAAGGATTTTTTTTTTCAATTTTAGTCATTGACTCGCATCTCTACCAGGGATGGTGGGCGGCGACTTTTCTTTGATACCGCCGGCGTACCCAAATTTTAAGGACAAATTTGGATACATAAAACTTTTTAGTAGCGGCGGCAGTGAAGGCGAAGCCTTCTCCCGGCGACGTCGAATGTATCGGATCACAATGATGGCAAAGATATAGAAACTTACAAAATAAAGGAAAAACATCGCCTGTGCATATATTCGAACATAGTTGGAGTGCGATGCTTCACTACTACAGCTAATGATCTATCAATTTGTATTTTCTTCTGTTCTCTACTTTCTATGTGGCTCAGTGCATTTTCTTGAGTAATCTAAATTGACCTCGTACAACTCTTTTTCTTTCCGTAGGCATGATGTGCCTGATCTGATGGTGATAAATATGCGATCTGATGATGATCCTTGCTGAATTTGCTGTGCTCGATCATGATCTTTAGATCATTAAGTCGGTCCAAGCTTCTCGTCAGATTTGGATGTATTATTTTACATATATTGCGCACGATGTCTATCATGTGCGAAGTTGTATATGTATATGAGTTTCAGCAGTTTTCTTGGTCTCCGTATATACCTATTAATAATGTGTATGTACTCGTACTCCATTGTATATATATACTAACACCTGAGCAATATGTTTGTATCCATATTTGTGCTATTTGTGTATGCATCGATCCATTAATTGCGAAACTTTCCGACGGTCCGCGTATACATGTCAGTGGCATTGTAGATACAACCCTTCGAAAACCAATTTAATTTTAAAAAGAAAATGAATGAACAACAAAAAAGAGCAAAAAAAGAAAAAACTGAACTAATTGTTTGAGCCATGGTTCTAGACAACAACCGGGAAAAATGAGATGACCACGGTTGGTACAATATGCAATGTGGTTATTTTTGTACCATTTTATCATTTATAGCGGGATAATAATTAATTACGTCATAAAATGCAAAAGCCCCCATTGTTGTTAGGTGTAGTGTAGAACGGGACAAACCCTTAGGTTTATCCCCGGTTCTAGTGCTACAAAGTGCAATGTTTAGTCGATCCTCCGGTTACGTGGTCGGGACAATAATGGCCATGGTGAACCGGGGATAGACCTCTATCCTTAACTAGTGACATATACAAGCAAGAATACAGAATAAACTAAGAACAATACACCAACAGTGATAAAACAGGATAAATGGCTTATTAAACTGATCTACATGTCACTACGATCATATAGACGTAAAGATCACCGAAATCGGACTTAAAACGGATAAGTTATGAATTTTACAAGATTTCCTATAGAAGAATAATTAGTTAATTAATTAATTCCAACTACGAAAATTAAATGTTCCAAACCCACTGAAAAGTGACACTAACGCGTAGAGGATCGAATTACGAATCTAACGCAAGTTGAACGGATCGATTTGGAGTTAAAACGTGAAAGTTATGGGCATTTAAATACAGTGGCATTCATGTAAATAGACTGAACTAATTTCTTTCGTATTAAAACAGGGCTTGGGACTATTTCACAATTAACCGTAGACTATAGGGGCTAGCGCATAAAAGTGGGGGACTTATCTTTAAATACTTTTGTACTAGGTTGGTCTAGTCTGTAAAATGGGGAAACTGCAGGGGCGTTACTGCAAAATGGCTAGGGCTGACCGCGGCTTGACCGCGTTGACTGGGTCTCTGCGCACGCGGCGCTGACGTGGCTGTGAGGTGGCGCTGACGTGGCCAACACGTGGCTGCCACGTTGGCTGTTTACTGGGTGCTGTTGACAATAGTTGACCGGTACGCCCAGATGAGATCTGGGCCATCCGTCTTCGATCGGACGACGGCTGGGACTCCGGTGGAGTTGGTCACCGGCCCGGCGCGGGTTGCGGGTGTTGCGGCGGCGGCGGTCGCCCGGAGTTGGCGGAAGCGCTCGGGGCGGCTGGTTGCGCGGAGAGCATGGGGATGGAGATCTCGACCAAGTGAACCGACTATGACGAGCGGGGACGAGGGGTTGGCCGGAGGCGATGAATCGTCGGCCGCGGCGGGTGGCAAGCTCAGCCGGGCGAGGTCGTGGCCCGCGGGACACGAGCAGCGCCCTCGGCACAACGCGTCGCGGCGTCGCGCGGCAGCGGTGGCGCGATCGCGCCCCTCCGTTGGGCCGCGGCGGCCAGGGATGCGGAGCGGCGCGCCATGGCGGCGGCGGCGGCGGCGGCGCTACGGCGGCAAAGGAGATGGAGGGCGAGAGGGTGTGCATGGGGGGACCGCGGCGGGCTCGTTACGGTCGGTCTGGCTTCGCGGTGGTGCTCGTCGGCGAAGCTGACGGCGGCGGAGATCGAGGCGGCGCAAAGCTTCGGGGTGGTATGGTGGCGTCGGCGATTGGAGTGCTTCCGTGCGAGAGGAGATGCGAGGAGCCGGTCGAGTGGGCGCGGTGTGCCTTCCCGGTGCTCGGTGTGTTTGAAATAGGCGAAAGGGAGAGGAGGGGCTGGTCATGGGCTCGATGTCATGCCACCCGTGGGCGGTCGCGGAGAGCGGGTCGGCGCGGCTTGGCGGGGCAGATCCACGGGCGCGGCTTGGTCCATGGATGCGGAGGGACGCGGGCGGGACGGCCGGTGGCGGCCTTGCGGCGTTCGGGCGCAGATCGGTGGGTGCCATGGCGTCGGGTCGGCGGATGGAGGTAGGGGATGACCACAAATGGGCCCCACAACGACCCGGGCCGGTCGGTGGCCGAGGAGGGGGGAGGGTTCTTTATTCTTTGTCCGCGGCCGGGCCGCTACCGGGTGGTTGGGCCAAGTGCCTTCTTCTTGGCCGTGGGAAAGAGCTTGGGCCAAAAGCAAAAGAGAGGGAGAGGTTTTCTTGTTTTCTTTTCTAATTTCTCTTTCACTTTTCTTTTGATTTCTTTTTCCTTTCTTTTTGTGTTTTATTATTTGTATGAAATCAAACTTGCATTAAAACCCGATTTCATTTATACCTATTCATTTTAATAGTAATCTTATTAGATTTTGAAAGTAAAGCTTGATCTCATTTAAGCCACATAATCCATTTCTCTATTTAATTTGTGACACATAGATTAAAATCAATTCACTTCTAAAACAAATTTAATAAATTCTCTTTTATCACACAATAAAATTATGCATCGGCATGAATGCAACAAACATGTAACTAGGCCTTATATTTCATTTTATTTCCCAAAATTTATTATTTACCTAAATTGGAATACTCACAAAATTCATAAATAAATCAATTTAATCTATTTTAAAAAATTGTAAAATTTGGGGTGTTACACAAATGTAGACAAACGTTCTCACTAATACATCCTCATTTGCTTCAACTCTATTCTTTTCGATGGTGATGTTAGAAGTATTGTGGTTACCAAGAACGAATTTGCTTTGTGTGCACATAACCATCCATTACCAAGAACCACAGGATATCCAATGACTCTAAAACAATGAATGTTGCGGTGGAATTCTTCCTTGTTTATGACAAGACGGACTTTTTGGACATATTTGATGTCGGTATTTCTCCCACTGGGAATGAACCATCACTGGGTCTCCTTGTCGGACACGTCATCATCTTATTCTCTTTACCAACTTGGCGGAGATGAATGAGTGTGGACGAGACCGGGGTCAAAGAGGCGTCAACTAGTAATGAGCTAACTTGAATATAACCACCAACCACTTTCATAGCTCCACTAATATTATCACTTTTCATATTGTTTAATCTTCCATTGATAAAGTTATGTTGCACCTTACTTCCTTAGCACGCTTCTTACTACTCTTGGTTTTCTCTTTACTTTGGTGGATTTTGATTCGCATTAAAGGGGACTTGCTCTTCCGAATGTTGTTGTGATAGCGCTCAACTTTCATCATATTGATAACATCTCTCAGGTTAAATATTATTCTTCTCCCATGTGTCAAGAGGAATTGGCATAAAGGGCTCCCCGAGTGTTGGGGTGGCTCTTCACCATCACGTCTAGTTTTCGACTATCCGGGTGATTAGGAAAGGTTCCAAGGAGTAAGGTTGGATGATTATAGGACATGGGGAAATCCAAAAAGACAATCTCAAAACTTGAAGATATATTGGGAGTAACAAGTTATTATTATTATTTTATTATTATTATTATTATTATTATTATTATTTAATCTTTAAAAGGTCTACTAGGGCCTGAGAAGGGTACCAAGTGTTTTTTTTTTTTTGTGAAGTAAGGTAGAATTGTGGCATCCAAGAAGTCGTGTGCATAAGGCAAGAAAGAGTTTACGAAATTCCTTGTGGGCTAAGAAATAGGGTACGGGACCAAAACTTTTTGTTTTCATGGATGCTCTATCTTCTCAATCCGAAATAGCTATCGAGGGTGATTTTTTGGGGTTAGAGAAAGATGTTGAGTGTCTAGTGTGGACTGATTTTTTTATTATTATCGCTAGCCATGAATAGAGATAATATGATGCTTCAAAGTTTCAAATCGATTTAGAATAGAGGAGAAACCAAAAAGGCAGGCTATATATATATAAACTAAACCTTAGGCCTATAAACTAAATTAAATTGTGGAAAAATACCCACAAGATGATCAAAAACAAAAAAAAACAAACATATGCACAATGACAAATCAACATAACAATAAAAATTCAAACTTCAAACATTGACTCAAACTTTTTGTTACTATCGTTCTCTTCATATAAAAGGGGCAAAGATCCTAAAGGTAGTCTTCTAACTAGCGAGAAAAAGTGCTAGGGAGAGGACTTGCTTATTATGGCAAGGTGAGATCAAGACTAAAAGGCTTATTATGGCGAGGTGAGATCAAGATTTAGAATAAGGATCAAGATGGAGATGAACAACAAGGGTAAGATGGGATATAGAAGAAGTTATCAATTTTCCTAGAACAAGGATTTTTTTGGACAACTTCTAACACCTAAAACGACCGGTTTCTACTAGCTTGCTCCCTGGGGACATTGCTTTGATATCTGTCATACCCAAATTTTAAGGACAAATTTGGATACATAAAATTTGTGCCCATAAAGCGTGAAAGTTGACAAATTGTTGGAATGTATCATCACAATGCTTAAACATACAAAAGCTTACAAAATAAAGGAAAATATTCCAACTCTCTAGCGGAAGCTCCAAGAACGGGGGGCCGATCGGGGGTTCCACAAGTCTAGTAGTCTGGCGGTAATCTTCATTTCCATCCTTGATCCGAGGATTGGGTGTGGTGGATTGCAAGAGTGAGTCCATGTCGAATAAAGTGTAGCAAGGTAGTATCTTACCCATAAAATCATGACCATTATAACATAATAATAAATATGCATAAGTGATAAACGTGAGTGAACGATTTAACAATATAAGCATCATCATCTTTAGTGTAAGTGGTCCAAGGCCGCTCGTGTGTGTCCTTGAGCAAGGCTAGTATACTAGTTTGATAAACTCTGCAGTAGGTGTACACTTTCACCGTGGAGCCGTGGAATTGCCCTCGTCAGGCCCGAGTCTGCCTCTTGACCCACTACCGGGGTAGGTGCACGGGGTTCACTATGAAGTCTTTCAAAGGTTCATCTAACAAGTTAGGGGCTAGGTATCTTCCGATCAATCCGTTGCGACACATAATGGCAATGTCCACGTGCGGCAAGTCCCGTGTGATACAACCCTCCACGGGGATCCACGGTACTTTTTTACGCCTTTTGGTAACCACTAACAAAGTTAAACAAGGTCCTCATACTGAACTAAAACCCGAGCCATGTGGCCCTCACAAATTGCATCAGTAAATCCCGGATACATCGGGTTACGTGACAAGATCTTATGTGGTTAAATTGTTACCATTTTATCATTTATAGCATAATATTAATTAAGTCATAAGATCATGGTAATAATGAGTTAGCAATACTCAAACTATACTTGCCCTTTACTTTTGCTCCAACTTTCCCACACTCATACGCACATTTGTCGATCCTCAACTTCGGTCTTCAACGCTAAAGAAGCGCTCTTCGTCTACTGTGAGCGAACACCACATATACAAGCAAGAATACAGAATAAACTAAAGAACAATACACCAACAGTGATAAAACAGGATAAATGGCTTATTAAACTGATCTACACGTCACTACGATCATCACATAGACGAAAGATCACCGAATCGGACTTAAAAACGGATAAGTTATGAATTTTACAAGATTTCCTATGTAAGAATAATTAGTTAATTAATTAATTCCAACTACGAAAAATTAAACGTTCCAAACCCACTGAAAAGTGACACTAACGCGTAGAGGACCGAATTACGAATCTAACGCCAAGTTGAACGGATCGATTTGGAGTTAAAACGTGAAAGTTATGGGCATTTAAATCTGATGGCATTCATGTAAATAGACCGAACTAATTTCTTTCTCAGATAAAACAGGGGCTTGGGACTATTTCACAATTAATGAGACTATAGGGGCTAGATAAAAAGTGGGGGGGGGACTTATCTTTAAATACTTTTGTACTAAGGTTGGTCTAGTTCAGAAATGGGGAAACTGGTGCACGCAAAATGGCTAGGGTCGACCGCGGCTTGACCGCTGGATCGGGTCGAGACGCCGGTTGGACGGGCGGAGGTGGCGCCGGCGCCAACACGTGGCTGCCACGTTGGCTCGGCGTCGGGTGCTGTTGACAATAGTTGACCTGGTGCACAGATGAGATCGAGGGCCATCCGCCTTCGGGTGGCCGCTGAGACTCGGGAGTTGGTCACCGGAGCAGCCTTGCTGGTTTGGCGGCGTGCGGGCGGCCTTGGAAAGGGAGAGTTGGCAGGAAGGGGCGGCGTGGTCATGGAGCTAGAGGATCTCCCAGCGAACTTTCGACTATGGCGAAGCGGGGCGAGGGTGGCGGAGCGGAGATCGTCGGCGCGGCGGGTCGCGGTGCGTGGCAGCGGGACCGCCGGCTGCGCCTCGGCTTTGGCGCGTGCGGCAGCGAGCGGAGGGCCCGATCCACGCCATGGCGGCGCGGCGCGGCGGCATCGAGAGGGTGGGAGGGACGCCGGGGGTTCGTTACCTCGGAGGGTGGTGCTCGCGGGCGGGACGCGGGCCGGGTGGCGGCCTATGGCGCGTCGGTTGGGGCGCGCGAGAGGAGATGAGGGCGGTGGGTGGGCGCACCTTCCAGTGCGTCGGTGTGTTTGAAATAGGCGAGAGGGAGAGGGCTGGTCATGGAGGATGATGCCACCATGGCGGTAGCGAGGAGCGGGTCGGCTGCGGCAGCGGCGGATCCACGGGGCCCCGCCGGTGGAGGGACGCGAGGGAGGAGTGCCTTGCAGGCTTCGGGCGCCCGGCATCGGTGGTGGAGTGCCATGGCGTCGGGTCGAGACGGATGGTCTAGGGGATGCCTGTGGCGGTGGAGCCCCACAGCGAGTGGTTGGGTCGAGTGAAGTAGGGAATGCTATTTATTCTTTATTCTTTGTCTTTGGGCAGCAGTGGTTGGGCCAAGTGCCTTCTTGGGCCAAGTGCTGTGGGGAAAGATTTGGGCCAAAAGCAAACGAAAGAGAGGGAGAGGTTTTCTTGTTTTCTTTTCTAATTTCTCTTTCACTTTTCTTTTGATTTCTTTTTTCCTTTCTTTTTGTGTTTTATTATTTGTATGAAATCAAACTTGCATTAAAACCTGATTTCATTTATACCTATTCATTTTAATAGTAATCTTATTAGATTTTGAAAGTAAAGCTTGATGTCATTTAAAGCCACATAATCCATTTCTCTATTTAATTTGTGACACATAGATTAAAATCAATTCACTTCTAAAACAAATTTAATAAATTCTCTTTTATCACACAATAAAATTATGCATCGGCATGAATGCAACAAACATGTAGCTAGGCCTTATATTTCATTTTATTTCCCGAAATTTATTATTTACCTAAATTGGAATACTCACAAAATTCATAAATAAATCAATTTAATCTATTTTAAAAAATTGTAAAATTTGGGGTGTTACACAAATGTAGACCAATGTTCTCACCAATACATCCTCCTTTGCTTCACAACTACGACGACATGGTCTATCGACGACGGTTAACAAGGTATTTGGACATGTCACATTTGGATCTCCAATCTTACGGGCAACTACCTTTGCCTGATATCCATACAGTAGTGCGCGTTGGTATTGGATTAGCCCATGTCCAAACATAACCCAATCGAGACATTGTCTGGGTAAGAATGGATGCATAACTACAACCAGCGTAGGTGAAGATCTCTTGTTGGGTTTGGATAATTAGTGACACCTAAGGACTAATCTCTCCATGCTAAGTGTTTGACTAGATTGGAGATTGGTCGTGCCGGAGTTGGTGCATGGTGATCATGGAGGATGGATCGAGATGATCCAAAACATGATCAAGCATCCATCTCGGAGGGTTTGGAGATCAATTGAGCCCCAAGGCAAAGGTATAACCATAGGGCCTTTTGATTTTACACTCAAGACACATAGAGGGTGTGAGTGATTATAGGATCGATAAGTCGTACTATAAAGGGAAACTTATCGTACATATCGGTCCTCCGGTGCCTTTAGGTTCAAAAATTTATAATTATTTATTCTAACCTAAAGAGCTAACTCGTCCTTGTCGAAAATGATTTTGAAAATGCTAACACATGGAGTTTGAGTGTTCTTCTCGACGTATCGGCCAACAAGAAACAAGTGACGAGAAATGGTTTTGGAGCAAAGGCGCAAGAAACGCAACACAACGACGGACCTCGCCTTTCGATCGGTGACGGACTCACTTGACGGGCGAAAAAGTGATGACGGACGCCTGCCGTGGTCGGCGTCCGGCGAGAGTATGTTTTTGGAGTTTTACGAGGCGGCCGGGACGCGCCGGACGGATGCATCCCAGGCCGGCCCGAAGCCCGAACGGACGCTGCGACGGCGACAGCCTCTCCATGGCGGGGTCGAACACCGTTTTTGGGGTTGTCGGTTGGGATCAGACCCGCAGGCCGACTCACCGTGAGTCCGGTCGATCAAGGCCCGATCAGGCTACTTGAAGAGCGTGCTTTTCTCCCCAACGACCACATTTCGTGGTGTGGCCTATATATACCCCCCTTGGCTGCCTCATGCTCTCTCTCTTGGTCATTTGAATCACTCTAACATCCTAGAGAGCTGAGCAACAACTCCCTCTCACTCGATTCTTGCTTGTGAGCTCCATTCCTGAGAGAAGAGGTGATCCAAGTGCATTTGCTTTGTGTTCTTGCATCTAGAGGCACTTGGGGATCATTGTGAGCGGTGGGTTTCCGTTCTCTTGGAGAGACACCGCTCCTAGCCTACGGTGATTTGTGGAGGGCTTGGCAAGAGTGGTGATTGTTCTTGGCCACCACCTCCGGGTGAGAGAGGATCACGACTCTTCGTCGGAAGACAAAGTGCAAGGAATACATTGCTCGTGTCTTGGGTACCTTTTCTTGTGAGTGGTGTGTTGAGGCTAGCAAGGGCACCGCCTAGCCTCAAACACCATCCTTGTGTTATGCCCAAGACTTGGGAGACCAGCTTAATAAGGGTGCAAGTGAACTCCCAGTGAACAAATCGACTTGTTCATTGTCGGTGTTTTGGGGATCATCACCTTTGTGTGATTGATAGTTCATCTTCTTCCGGTGATTGGTTGACATCCTCTACACGTTGGTATATCGAGCACACTCTTGTATTTACATTCTTAGTTCATATTGTGTAGTGAGCTAGCTCTTGCTTGTGTAGTTGTTCTGCTAGCAAAAGGATCATATTAGGTTTGATCACTACTAGATAGAGTAGTGACATTGACCCCGTGTGACTTAGAGATCATAGCATATTTAGTCTTGTCACTAGAAGGCTCGTAAGATCACTAGAGCTGTTTTGAAAACCGCTTATTCGCCATTTGTTATACTAATCGGTTTGTTTAGTGAGCTTGTAGAAAATTTTATAGGCTATTCACTCCCCTCTTATATGACACTTGAAACTCTTGCAATAATAATATAATTACAGGTATACGCAAGCGCGCGAGATAAAATTACCCAATTGTAGCACTTCACGAGTCTATCCAGGTATCGTATTTATATTCTACCAAAAGGAGAGGGGTAGGCTATGGGTAGGTTGATGATTTAATGATGATTCACTTGCATGTGGTGTAATGTAGAGTAAACCATATGCATCATACTAAAGCTCAAACTAGGTAAGTCACAAGATAAAGATAAATAATGATAAATAATAATGATAATAACATCGAGGTCAAAAGATAATGGTATGCCACTGGAGATGGTGTCATAACGAGGCTAAATATCATGGTATAGGTAGAGATAGGATGGAATATTCTAAGTTACTCTTAGTACATGTCAATGCATACTACAATTAGTGCAATACATCTAGTCATCATTGTATGAAAGCATTATATCTACACATGGTGAGATATTACTAAGGAAGATTAGGAGCGAAACCAACCTACCATAGTAACAAAGTTCAACTAGCCCTACATTCGAGGTGGACTCCAAAGAGACTCAATGGGAGTATCACATCCACGATCTACCACACATCAGGAATAGGAGGGGTGATATACGCGGGCAAGCGTTGTACTTAAACACCACGTTTACACTTGTCGACCACCCACATAGTGATCATCTAAATAGGCTATACGACTCCATGCTTGAATATAAAAAGACAAACATACTAAACTAAATATATAATCATAATAAGCATGGAAACATATAAATAAGAATATAATCATTAAATAGAATAAAAGTCATAGCAATTGTATTCTAACTAAATACTTACAATGGTGAATACAAGAGAGAAGCCACGAAGCTTCGGCTCCCGCTACTTCTTGACAATCGAGAATTCAAGACAATACTTGACTTCCTCTACAACTAACCTAGATAGCTATTGCTCTTGTTATGGTGGAACTAGGGCTTAGGGTCTTGACTTGGAGTCTTGATGATGGACTTGGTATGGAGTAGAATGACTTAGGGTTTCACCCGAGGGGTCGAGGTCTTGTTATATAGCCGCGAGGAGGATGCACGAGAGCCCTTGGATCCAAGCGATCTTGATGGATAGAACTAGATTGCTCCTCATAGGCGGTAGTGAACCGACCTTGAATGGGAGGCGATAGGGAGCCCCACAGGGCGTGCGCCGCCGAGCCTAAAGGCGGCCGCTGCTGCTGCACGGGTGGGCCCCACCTTCGCTTTCGGTGCTCTGCGAGTCTCTTACGGAATGTTCTAGTGTAGGTTTCCACGTTGGGTTCACGTCACGGATACGATATCTTTATAGTCGTAGGAGCTTGCAAACTCTTAGGCGTTTTACGTTTAATCCACGAAAAATATATAAATCACCAAAACTAGTGTGGAATCATGTTAGTCAAGCCCCTATACTATGTTGATATTTATTTTAAGCCCTTATTTTCATTTTTGAAAACCTCTATATTTTTATGCTATAAGGTATACCAATAGTGGTCACCATATTTGAAGGCTTAACAACCTTGGTGTGAAAGTATGGCTCATGTTGTGTTCAACCATGTTGGGGGAAAGCCTTTCTTTGATGGGGTCAAGAATTTTGATTATTGGAAGAGAACCATGAGAATGTACTTGGGATCAATCAATGAACAAGTATGGGAAGTGACCGAGAAGGATTATGTCATCCTTGATCCTACCAACCTCACTCCCACCGACAAAAAACGAAAGTGTGCAACACCATGCATTGAACACATTGTACAATGGCATGGATGTCAAGGTGTTTGAGGGAATCAAGGATCTTGATAGAGCAAGTGAAGTGTGGGAGAAGCTAGGTGAGATCCATGAGGGCAACCAAGATGGTGAAGAGTGCCAAGTTGTATGTTCCTCAAGAGTGAATTTGAGAATTTCAAGATGAAGAAGGATGAGAGCATACCGATACATTCCATAGGCTCCCAAGTGATTGTGAATGATCTAAAGGCATTGGGCGCGGAAAAACATTGATAGAGATTTTGGGCACAAATTCTAATGCTTGCCCAAGAGATTCATGATGTTGAGGAAGATTCTATTTAGAGGTGCATTGGACACTATGACACCTAGTGACTTGCTTGGGTGAAGTACTCAACCCGATGAGCAAGCATTTTGGGAGGCTGGAGGATGAAGAAGAGAAGGAAGAAGCCAAGTCTTGAAGAACAAGAAGATGGGGCAAGGCTCAAGAAGAAGAAATGACATCCAAGAGCAATGAAGAGCCAAAAGAAAGTGCTTTGAGTGTGATAGTCCTTATCATGTCATAGCCGAATGCCCAATCAAAAAGAAGGAGAAGATGAAGGCATACAAGAGTGGCAAGACAAACAAGAAGAGCAAGACCATGACATTCAAGAAAACAAATGATGGTGGGTGCTTTTTGTTTGTTCTTGGGATAGTGATGGCTCCTCCGATGAAGAGGAAGACAAGGCCAAGGCAATGAGTGCAATTGGTCAAGACAAGAAGCCATCTTCTTCTTCGGCTCATCACCATCATGCTTCATGGCTAAGGCCACTAAGGTATCATTGCATGAGCATGAAGAACTAAATGCTAATGAAGTAAAATATGATAGTGATGATGATGATGATGAATATGAACCTACTAGAGATGACCTTCTAGATGCTTACAAACTCATATCATGCTTAAGACTAAGGATTAAGGAATGTAGAACTTTCAAAAGAGTGTCAAAAACCTTGAACAAAGTTTTAGTGAGCTAAAGGCCACCCATGAGGGTCTAAAGGAAGACCATGGGGGAACTTGAGGTAGCTCATACAAGGCTTCAAAAAGCCCATGCCTTGCTCTTAGAGAAGAATGATAAAGCTTGCTTAATCATTGCAAGGATGTTGGTTCAACATGTGACATCATAGATGAACCATTCTGGTTGATGTTGGAAGAACCATCATTTCCTTCCACATCCACATCAACCCACTCTACCTCTACTAGTAGTGATGAAATAATTTTAGATTCATCATTGTTGGTTGAGAATGAGACTCTCAAAAGAGAGGTGGATGAGCTCACCCACTCCCTGAGAAAGGCATATGGTGGGGATGCCCGCTTGCTAAAAGTGCTTGGGTAACCAAAGGTTTTTCCCTTAACAAGGAAGGCTTAGGCTATGTCCCAAGAAAGGCAAAGAAGGCCTTTTGCTACTCCAAAGCCTAGCTTTGTGAAGAGCAACAGTGTTTATTGCAATAGATGCAAGCAAGTGGGGCATCAAGAGCATAAATATGCTAAAAAATGAACATGAACAAGAAATCAAGCAAAGTGCATTCCATACATTTTGATTCTTGTTATTTGTTTTACCAAGGGTGAGAAGGGTGTCAAGGCAAAGTTTATTTGGTACACCTATTGTTGGCCCAAAGAAGAAGGCAATTTGGGTACCAAAGGCTTTGAAAGTTTGCTAACCTCCAAGAACCCAAGGGAAAATGGGTACCTTAAATCTTATTGATTTTCCTTGTAGGTGAATTACAAGATTGGGGGGAATCATTGGATTCTTGATAGTGGGTGCACTCAACACATGACCCGGTGATGCAAGGAAGTTCTTTCAAATTGATTCAACTCAAGATAATGGCAAGCCAAGTACATTTGATAGCAAAAGTGGCAAGATACAAGGCCTAGGCAAGATAGCAATAACCAATGATTTGACCTTATCAAATGTGGCACTAGTGGACATATTGAAGTATAATTTGCTTTGGTGGCACAAATTTGATCTTGATCTTGCAAGTGCATCTTTTCGTGAAGGTAGTGTTGAGATAGTGAATGCAAAAGATTCAAACTTGATCTTCAAAGGGGATAAGATTTGACAATCTTTACCTTGTGGATTTTGGTGCTAGTGATGAGACACAAATTAGTACATGCTTGATATCTCAATCTAGCATGGGTTTGGCTATGGCATAGAAGGCTTGGTCATGTTGGCATGAAGCAACTCAACAAGTTAGTGACACATGATCTAGTAAAAAGGGGCTTGAAGGATGTTCACTTTTGACAAGAACAAACTATGTAGTGCATGTCAATTTGGGAAGCAAGTTGGCAACACTCATCCAAAGAAGAGCTTCATGAGTACTTGCAAGCCATTTGATTTGATACACATTGACTTATTTGGACCAAACCGCATACACAAGCATTGGTGGCAACAAGTATGGATTTGTGATTGTGGATGATTATACAAGATTCACTTGGGTGTTCTTTTCTCAATGACAAGAGTGACACATATTCATCTTCAAGACATTTTCAAGAGGGTGCACAATGAGTTTGACATCATAGTGAAGAAAGTGAGAAATGACAATGGAAGTGAGTTCAAGAACACAAGAGTTGATGAGCTATGTGAAGATTATGGAATCATGCATCAACTTTCGGTCAAGCACACCACAATCCAATGGCCTATAGTTGAAAGGAAGAATAGGACTCTCATTGAAATGGCAAGGTCTATGCTTAGTGAGTACAATGTGAGTCAATCATTTTGGGTGAAGAATCAACACCGCATGTCACTACATCAATAGATTGTATTGCCATCCCATGATGAACAAGACACCTTATGAGCTATTGAATGGAAGAAAGCCAACCATTGCATACTTTAGAGTATTTGGGTGCAAATGCTACATATTGAAGAAGGGTGCAAGACTTGGCACGTTTGACAAGAGGTGTGATGAAGGAGTTTTCTACTTGGTTATTCCACCACAAGCAAAGCATATAGAGTGTGGAACAACTCAAGGGCCTACTAGAAGAAGTCCATGATGTTGAATTTGATGAAACCAATAGGTCCCAAGATGAAGATGAGAACCTAAATGATGTGAGTGGAACTCAATTGGTAAATGCCATGAAAGCTATGGACATTGGTGATATTAGGCCAACTCAAGTTGATGATGACAACTGGATTCATCAATGAGCTAGTGTATGTTGAGTAACCACCCGGTTTTGAAGATTACCATCATCCCAACCATGTGTACAAGTTGAACAAGGCACTGTATGTGTAGGGGATCGATATTTGGGACACCCATAATCAAGCACCCGACTCACGGTCGGCGAGCTAAAAGCGATCTCGGGCCTCGATCACCGAAAAACGTAACAAGGCAGGAGGTCCCGCCACGGCGCCTTCAAAACGTCGAGCTCTCAAGCAGGAGCACTTCTCCGCCTCGCTCGAGCTCTCATACAACGAGCTCTCGGGATCCTCGCCACGCTCGGCCTCATCCGGGAGGCCTCCTTACGCCTCGCTTTCGAGCTCAGCGCAAGCTCTACACCGCCGTCCACCGAGCTCATCCGCCCGCCGTCTCGAGGCCGGCGGGTACAGAGTTGGTCAACTACTCTACTCGACAAGCTCAACAACTCCCACGCCGGGCACTTTGTAGCCACGTAGAGCTACGGCGGCAGGCGATCATTCGATCACCTCGCCATACCTCGTCGCCTCCAACAACTCCGCTCTGATGCCGGCGGGTGCGTGCGGCGTACAACCTCCCCATCCCGGTGTGGGCGCACCCATGCCGGGAAGACGCATTCCAACTACGATTGGAGATGGGGCGGCGACCGACCACCGCCCAAACCACGATTCCAGCGCACGACGGCGACCAATTTCAACATCCGGAGTGCCGCAGCTCGGAGGGCTCTCGACCAGCGGCTTCGTCTGCGAGCTCTTTTCCGCATCCTCCATCCCTGTAAACATGTTTTCTTTTTCTTCAAGACCTCAACCGGGATGAGCTCGTGTGTCCCGCCCCCTTGCGACTATAAAAGGGGAGGCCGGCCACCGGGTTGAGGCGGGTTCAATCCCCGACTTCATAGCACCCACTCGCACATCCACTCGATATTGGCACTTGCCTCAATCACAAAGACTTGGGAGCCTTCTCCCTCTCTCGCCCAGCTTGTACTAGCCCCGGTATGAGCATTTGAGCTCGGATAGTGATCACCACTGGACTAGGGTGCGCGATTTGCCCCGAACCAGTATAAATCCTGTGTCATTGTCTCTAGAGCTAGGCCATCTGAGCACGCATTAGCCGGACATTCTCGTGGACGGTGGTATTAGACCACGATAGTTGGCGCGCCCGGGTAGGGGCGGCGCTAGTGCGACGATCCTCACTCCGATGGCTTCTTCCGCCTCACCGACTCCCGGAGCACCCGTGCTGCGCTTCGGGACCATCGACTTCACCGGCACCACGGCGGGGCGGTCGCGAGCCGTCTTCACCCGCCCGATCAGCGCGAGGGCGTGTCCGGTCGCCTCCGCAGCGCCGCCGACTCCGTCTTGCAGCGTGGGCCGGAACTCGACTTCCGCCCCGCGAGTCCCATCCGCATGGCGGCGGACCGCTTCTTCGTCCTCATCAGGACCTCCTCCCGAACATCCTAGGGCACGAGCCCACCCGGGCTGTTCGGGGGCGTGACTTTCCCCATCGCCAACGCCGTCCCCGCGCCGCGGGAGAGGACGCGTTCGCGGTCGACGAAAGTTCCCCGGCGGCTACGCCAAGATGTACCCGACGGACGGCCGGGGGCTACCCCACTTCAGGGCGACGAGCCTCTCGAGCCGACATTCGAGCTCCAAGCTCGCCCTCGACAAAGATGAGCCCGATGGACGTCGATCCGTCCCGCCCGATGCTACATGTGCCACACCCCGAGGGGCGGTAGACGAGCACCCCTCGAGCGACTCATCCGAGCACACCCCCGCACTCCGCGGCCCGGACAGCGCGAGCCGCCGGTCGACCCGTGTCAAGGCCCGCCCCGGGCGAGCCCCGAGGAGCTCGCGCCAGGCAGCTCAAGAGCGCGAGCATTCCCGCCGAACAGAAGGAAAAGCGATTGCCGAGAGCACGAGCCCGAGCTCGTGAAGTGCACGACCGCATCAACCGCGGCGAGGGCCCCGAGCAGCCCCGCCCGGTGTTTGGGAGGGCGTCCCTGAACCCGGGCGGCCGCCGCAATGCTCCTACGCCGCTGTCAGGCCCCCGAGGAGCCCGAGGCACGGAGGACCCACGAGCAGCCTCAAGAGGCTCCTCGAGGAGGCGGGGCCCAAAGAAAAGAAGCTCGGCCGATCCCACCGCCGTCCCGCTGGAGGAGCACGAGGCCTCCTCTCATCTCGAGGTCCATGCGCGCCGACGGGTCGGCGCGAACCGCGATGCCAGGGACACCATCAACGCCAGCGCAAGCCGAAGCTGGGCCGACAAGAACATCCCCCCGAGACGACGGCAGCGCCACACGACGACCGCCGTGATGACCGCGCCGCACCTACAAACAGCGACGCCGCAGCCGCTACAACAGCGAAGAAGATAAGAGCCGCAGCCCGACGCCCGCACGCCGTCCCCGAGCCCGTCGCCTGCCGGATCGTTGCCACCGAGGTCGAGCTCGAGAAGGCCGAAGGCTTCGGCCGTGCATCCACGACGCCCGTTCCCTTCTCGCTTCCGAGCTCCGACCGATGCGAAGTATAACAGGAGACCGACCCGCCATATGGCTCGAGGATTACCGCCCGGCCGCCGGTCGGGCGGGGCGGCCGACGACTACTTCATCATTCGCAACCTCCCGCTTTACCTTGCGATTCGCGCGATCCCGGCTCGAGCACTGCCGGAGGGCACCATCCGTGGATCGGGAGGACCTGCACGATGTCTTCGTCGGAACTTCCAGGCACGTACACCGAGCCGAGCACGGCGTGGGACCCGTGAGGGTGCAAGCGAGAAGAAGGGGAAGGCCCGCGCGACTACATCGGCGCTTCTCCAAGCCTCGCAACAACCTCTCTCGAGGCCTCCGACCGAAGTCATCACCGCCTCACACGCTCGTACCACCCCCGCGAGACCCCCGATCCACGAGCTCGGCGTCAAGAAGCCCAAGACCGTGAAGGAGCTCCTCGACCTCGCCACCCGACATGCCGAGGAGAGGAGGGCCGCCTCCGCCCGTCACGTGGGCAAGGGCAGATCCAAGGCCGACGACGACGCGCCGAGGGATCCGGCTCCCGCGCCGCAAGAAGAAGAACAAGCGTCCCCGCGACGACGACGACGACGAGTTCGTCATTCATCGCGGTCAAAGCGCAAGGCCGGTCCCAAGGGTGGCACGAACTTTGTCCCCAAAGAGCACTTCGACAAGATGCTCGAGGCACCGTGTCCGCACCACGAGGGACCGGTCAAGCACAAGATGAAGGATTTGCCGCCTCATGAAGAAGCACGTGATGGGCACGCGGCGGGAGGTGACAAGGACGACGACGACAAGGCCGCGGCCGGCTCCCGACGAGTTCGACGACGACATCTACATCGAGGACGGCGCCGTCAATGTTGTCTTCCGGGGAGCTCCCCCTCACGAGTCCAAGCGCCGACAAAGCTCACTCGCCGCGAGGTCCTCTTCACCGAGCCCCGCGACGCCCGCCTACCTCAAATGGTCGAACTCGGCGATCACATTCGACAAGGCGGACCATCCACGTCACATCCCGTACCCGGGGAGGTACCCGCTCGTCGTCGACCCCATCATCGGCACCAGCGCCTCGGCAAGGTGCCGATGGGCCGGAGGCAGCGGCCTCAACCTCCCTCTACATCCATGCGCTCCAGCCCTTGGCATCCCCAAGGCACGACTCCGCCCTTCGCGGAGCCGATCCACGGAGTGGTGCGGGGAAGCAGATGGTCCCTTCGGGCGGATCGACCTCCCGTCACCTTCGGCACCGGACAACTTCCGCAAGGAGGTCCCTCACGTTCGAGGTGCTCCCCTTTCAGAACGCCTACCACGCGCTCCTAGGGCGGCGTGTTACGTGAAGTTCATGGCCGTCCCCAACCACACCTACCTCAAGCTCAAGATCCCCGGACCGAAGGGGGTCATCACCCGTCGACTCCACTTTCGAGCACGCCGGTTGCGAAGGCCCCGCCGTCATTCAATACGCCGACGCCGCGATCGAGATCGGCAATCTTGCCGCCCAAGATGACGGCCGGGCCAAGACCGAGGACTCCTCGAGCTCAAGAAGATGGCGAGCACGTGCTCGGCCGCCGAGCTCCGGCGGCGAGCACGAGCTCTTTCCGCCGAGCTCGGAAAGGTCGGGCACGTTCGAGCCCCCGAGAAGGACGCCAAGGAGGTCCAGATCGACGAGGGGACGGGCGCACCCTGCGTGGGGTCCGAGCTCACTCCCAAATAGGAAAGCGAGCTCGTTGACTTCCTTCGCGCCAACCTCGACGTATTCGGCGTGGAGGGCCTCGGATATGCCAGGCATACCGAGGGAGTCGCCGAGCACTCCTTGAACATTAAACCCGGCTCTACGGCCGGTGAAGCAACGGCTTAGACGTTTCGACGACGATCGACGCCCGGGCAATCACCGAGGAGATAGATAAGCTCTTAGCCGCTAGGTTTATCAAGGAGGTGTATCATCGAGTGGATAGCCAACCACGTACTAGTTAAGAAGAAGAATGGGAAATGGAGAATGTGTGTTGATTACACGGGTCTCAACAAAGCATGCCCAAAGGATCCGTTTCCTTTGCGGCGCATCGACCAAATTGTTGACTCCACCTCGGATGCGAGACACTGTTTTCTCGACGCCTACTCCGGCTACCACCGGATCGCGATGAACGAGCTCGATCATTTCGCCACCTCCTTCATCACTCTATTTGGCGCGTTCATTTACGTAACAATGCCCTTCGGTTTGAAAAACGCGGGCGCCACCTTCCAAAGGTGCATGCGAAAGTCTTCAAAGAGCTCCTCGGGAAGCTCATTGAAGCGTCACGTCGACGACATCGTTGTCAAGACAAAAACGCTTCGAAAGAGCTCATCCCCGACCTTGAAAAGGTCTTCGCCAAGCTCCGCGAGTTTGAGTCAAGCTCAATCCCGAAAAATGCATTTTTCGGGTCCCACGAGGAAGTTGCTTGGCTTCATCATCTCGAGCAGCGGCATCGAGGCCAACAGGAAAAAATCGCCGCCATCACGAGCATGGGGCCGATTAGGAATGTCAAGAGCGTCTGGCTCACGGGGCCGCCTCGCCGCCGCTAAGTCGATTCATAGCACGGCTCGGGGAGCGAAGCCTCTGGGCCGTACAATTGTTGAAGAAAACCGAGCGCTTTGTTTGACCGACGACGCCAAAGAAGCTCTCGACTCGGCTGAAGCAGCCCTCGCTAATCCACCGATGCTCGTTGCGCCCTTGTGCCCAATGAACCAATCCTCCTCTACATCCGCCCACCTTGAAGGTGGTGAGCACCGCGCTTCGTACTAGAAAGGGAGGAGGAAGGGCACGCCTTTCCAGTGCAGCGCCTGGTGTACACTTCATCGAAGTCCTCACCGACACCAAGACTCGGTACACGCAGCCGAAAAGCTTCGTATGCACGCGTTGCCGATCACCGGCGCAAGCTCGGACACTACTCGACTCCCACCCGGCCACGGTTGTCTCCAAGTACCCCCTTGGCGAGGACATCTGCGGCCCGAGGTTGCGGCCGCATGGCCAAGTGGGCTATTGAGCTCATGGGAGCCGACATCACCTACGCCCTATGGACGCCATAAAGTCTCAGGCCCGGCCGACTTCATCGCAGAGTGGACCGAGGTCGAGCAACCACCCGGCCCGAGCGACATCGAGCACCGGGACGGGGCGCACTTTGACGGATCCGTGAAAAGGTATATGGCGCCGGCGTCGGACTTCGTCTTCATCTCCCGAACAAGGTGCGCATGAAGTATTCGATCCGCCCGCACTTCCCCGCATCCAACAACGTGGCCGAGTATGAGGCTCGGTGAATGGCCTATGCATCGCGCATGAGCTCGGCATCCGGCACCTCGAGGTGCAGGGCGACTCAAGCTCGTAAAGAACCGTGTCATGAAGGAAGTCGACCGCGCCAACCGAAGATGATCGCGCACCACCGAGAAGGTCCGCGAGCTCGAGGAGCACTTCCACGGGCTCGAAGCGAACCACATCCATCGCCATCTCAACAACGACGCCGACGCCCTCGCCAAGCTCACGCCGGATCATCTACGGTCCCACCGGAGTCTTCATGCATGAGCAAAGACAAGCCATCGATACGGCTCAAGGGTGAGCCCGCGAATCGTTGAGACGCGAACTCGGCCGCAGCGTCCCAAGCTCGGACCCCATGAAAATCGAAGCTCGCGAGCTCGAGCTCACCCAACGTGAAAGCTTGGTTACGAGCTCGAGCCCGACAGAGCTCGGGTCCGCTCGGGCCGGATCGAACTCGACCGCGACGGCTCCAAAACCCGACCGGCGGGTCCCCCTTTTACAATGGCTCGTGGAGGGTAAGCTTGCCCCCGGTAAGAGGAGTCGAGACGCCCGCTCGGAGGGCCAAGTCCTTCGCCCTCGTCGGGCGGGGAGCTCTCACCGCGGGGCCTCCGGCGTCCTCCTATTTGCGTCACCTTCGAGCAAGGGGAAGAGCTCATCAAAGAGATCCACGCCGCCGAGTGTGGCCATCACGCGGCGCCATGAGCTCGTTGGGAAAGCGTTCCGTCAAGGCTTCTATCGCCAACCGCCGTCGCCGACGCCATTCGAATTGTCCGACGCCGGCGGCACGCCTTTTTTAAGCCAAGCGACGCATCTCCCCGCGCGATCCCTCGAAATGATCCCCCTCACCCCTTTCGTGGTCAGGGGGCTCGACATGGTAGGACCCTTCAAGAAGACCGCCGAGGCTACACGCACCTCCTCGTCGCTATCGACAAGTTCTCCAAGTGGATCGAGGTCATGCCCATCGCACGGTGCCAAGGCCGAGGGAGACCATCAAGTTCTTCACCGCATCATCCACCGGTTTGGGGTCCCGAACTCCATCATCACCGACAACGGCACCAACTTCGTGGGAGAAGTCTTCATCGACCGGTGCGGCGACCACGGCATCGCGCCGACACGACCTCCGTCGACCCACCCGAGGACCAACGGGCGGGTAGAAAGAGCTAATGGCATGATCCCCAGGCGTAAACTCACGCATCTTCAAGAGGCTCGAGAAATACGCCCGCCGGTGGCTCACCGAGCTCCCTTCGGGTCGTATGGAGTCTTCGCACAATGCCAAGCGAGAGCCACGGGCGGACGCCATTCTTCCTCGTCTTCGGATCCGAGGCCTTACTCCCACCGGCCTCAGTATAGCTCGCCCCGCGTCCAGGCCTTCAACGAGCAAAACAACCAAGCACTGCTCAAAGACGCCGCCGACCAGCTCGACGAAGCTCGTGACATCGCGCTCATCCACTCCGCCAAGTACCTGCAGTCCATGAGGCGCTACCACGATCGCCACGTCAAGGGACGAGCATTCAGCATTGGTGACTGCATCTTATGACGAGTTCAGAGCTCAAAGGACCGACACAAGCTATCGGCACCATGGGAAGGCCCCTTCACCATCGACCAAGTGCTGAGGCCCGGCACATACAAGCTCAAAGACCACCAAGGCCGAGTCCTCACCAACGCATGGAACATCGAGCGGCCTATGTCGCTTTTACCCCTAAATGTACTTCGAAATGTTGTAGTTGTAAGAGCTCAATAAAGCACCAATTCGATGCAAAAATCTGTGCAAGCATTTCGAATTCTTTCCTTAAGCTCGACTGAGCAACGGCCGGCCTTTGCCCCCGGCAAAGACCCACCCTTGCTCGGGCGCTACAAGGAGCGGGGTGCACACCCCACGTTTTTAACACACCGTTTTTTCGCAAAACTTACGAGCTCAAAGCTCAACAATGAGCTCAAACTCACGAACTTCGCACCCTCTCCTCTTAACTCAAACGGCGTTCGAAACGACTAAGTCATGAGCTCGCCACTTCGGAGTGTGGTGTGACCGCTTAACGACCTCCCGCGCCCCCGCCGCCGAGGAATGGCCCACCACTCGACTCTCGACCACGAGTTCACAAAAGTCAAAGTAGAAACGAAGTGTAGTAAGAGAAGAAGCGCGATTTCCATTAAGCCACGAGCTTTTCGTAGTTTTTACAAATTGCCTCAACCGCGACGACTTAAAAGCTAATAACAAAAGAGGCTTGTCCCTCGAGCCCCTACTCTTGCACAGGTGGGTCTTGAACCGTCGGCTCCGTGGCGGGGCGTCTGCGCAACTTCCCCTCCCGGCGGGCTCCCGGCCGCTCCGCCTCCGCCCGGCCGGGGCTCAAACGTCAAGCTCCTCGGCAAAGAAGCTTGAAGAGCTCGACGGACAGCTCCACGGTCGCGGCCTCGACGACTTCAGCTTTTCGCCCACGTCATCGTCGTCAACCCGGCGGCCACCCCTTCTTCACGATGTTGACCTCAAACCCGGGGTAGTGGGCGAAGACGACGCCGACCGCCTTGTGGACCATGCGACTCGCGTCCTCCGTCACTGGGCGCGGGATGATCGACACCCGCCGACCGGATCCGCCACGTCTTCTACCCCCGAGGGCATCGCGAGACGGCCTCGACCTGGACACGAGTCCTTGATCGGCGCGCTCGAGCTCTCGCCTCCTCCACGGCCTTGGCGGCGCCTCCCGAAGGTTCCCGAGCTCTTTCCCGCGTCAATGAGGTGTCCGCCGGGTCCGCTTCTTCAGGTCCGCCTCCTTCTCCCGCAAAGACGAGCCGCATGTGCCGGCAGGTGGGCTTCAGCGAAGCGAGCGCCCGACCCCTTGTCCTCAAGCTCCCGTCATCTTCTCAGAGAGTTACGCTTCTCACCTACAAACAAGACGTCGGGTCGTGACATAAGTCACGAGACTACGAGGATACAAGGTAGAAGACGCCCGCCCCGCTTACTCCACGGCTCGTCAGAGCTTACGGTCATTATACCACAGCTCGTAATTCTCGCATCATCGAACTGCTCAGCCTCCGAGGCGCTGAGGTCGCACCACAACTTCGGAAGCCTCGCGATCGTAGCTAAGGCCCGCCCGACGAGGACGATCAGCCCCAAGCGCTAAGTAAACAAGATGACAAGACGGGGGGCAAAGCACTCACTCTCGAGCTCGGTGTCGCGATGGTGGAGCCGCCGGCGATCTCCTCCTTGTCCTTCCGAAGAGACTCCGCTCTCGCGCTCGGCGCCGAGCGCTCAAGCTCCTTATCATCAAGCATCCGGCGGAGGAGTCGAGCTCTTCCTTCATCTTCGCGCCGCCATTTATGAGCGAGCTCGAGCTCCTCCTCCCACCGAGACGCCTCCCGCAGCGCGGCGTCTACCTTCTCCCGGGCCTCCCGGGCAGCCCGCTCCTCCGCCTCACGGATGAGGTCCGCCGCCTCCTTCGCTCGGGCTTCAAGGAACTCAGTCTTGGAGCTGCGCCCGATCCGAGCTTCGGCGCCACATCTCCGCCGCAAGACGCGCGTCTACCGCCGACGAAGCCACCGGCCCTCGAGAAGACTCCGTCAGCGATTGTACCCCGACGACCCCTCCCGTGCGCCCCCGCAAAACACAAACGATTGAGCGAGCCGAAGGACACGAAACAAATCCCCAACTACCGAGACACCGACGAACCCGAGAGACGGCGGGCACACTTCGCCCGGCGCCGACGGAGACGACCCGGATCCTCCGACGACTAGAGCCGCCGCTGGGCGACCGGGCGAACGGCCGGAGGGAGCACGACGTCGCATCCGGCGGAGGGCGCTTCGCCGACGACAACAAGACGGACACCGCCTCCCCGTCAACCTCCATCCTCGCCGTGGAAAGATGCGGCACTCGGAGGAGCCGCCGGGCGTTGGGGCACGGCGTCTCCCACAACCGTGTCCCCAGTCCTCGCTTCCGGCCCGCGTGGTCCGCCGCCTCCGCGACGCCTTCGCCGCCGGAAATGTTGACGACCGGTGCTCGACGACGACCTCCTCGGATTGGGGGACGAACCTCGACCTCCGGCGGGCTCCTTTTCGCACGCTCCCGACGACCCGAGTCCGTTCGGCCACCTTCTCCGCCTCCGCCCCCATCGAGGAGCTCGGGCGTGGCCCGAGTCTCGAGCGCCCTAGCCGCCCCCGGAGGTCGCCGACCGCAACTCGTCGATTGAGCTCAACACGGCCCGGGCAGCGCTGACCCATGGGGGACGGTCGACGCCATGGACGAGTCCGGGCGCGGAAGCTCCGACGACCGACGACCGCCGGAGGTCGGCGAAGTACCGGTGGACAAACAACCCCTTGAAGGAAGAGCGCCATCATCTTCGAGCCCGCCATGGCGCCCGCCATCGCCGACATCGGGCGCCGTCGTCGCTCGCCGCCATCGCCATCCCGAAGCTCGCCAATGCCTCGCCCGGAAGCTCACGGGCACCGAGCTCAATGATGATGGCGCCGCCGAGCTCACCACCACGGGCTCGAGCCGTGCCGACCGAGCCGCAGACGTCCGTCTCGGCGTTTCTCGTGCGCCGCCGCCGCCCCGAACATGATCAAAGGTCGCACATGTGGCCAACCATTGCAACCTACAAAAGAACACGAGAGGCGAGAGCTTACCGCGTGGCCACCCCTTCTCTTCTTCTTTTGCGCCCGGCCGCTCCAGCCCCGAGCCGCCCTCGTCGGAGCATCCGGCCCCCTGCGTCGGGGCTTGGGCACCTGAGCGGTTGAGGCCGAGGAGCAGCGCCACCCCGCTCGATGGCGCCACCGGAGCAGCCGAGCTCGCGAGCACCGACGAGGTCCCGACCCTTTCGCCGCAGCATCGCCGTCGGCCGGGGCACCCCCCAGCTCGACGCCAGGTTGCACTCCTCGACCGTCGCTCGCCGCCGCGCCTTCGACAAACCCGCCCCTCGTTCGGATGGGGCCCGCCGGATGTTGGCGGCGCGGGCATCGCCCCTCTCAGAAGAGGGGGATGGGAGCCGAAGGACTCCACCACGCCGACCCTCACAGCTCGAGGCTCGTCACAAGACTCGAGACAACAAAAGAACGAACAAGACGGGGCAACGAGCACTTACCAACTGCGCGGTCTCCGGATTGGGGAGGATCTGGGGAGCTCCCGACAGCCTCTCCCCTGTCCTCGTCACCTGCTTCATCCACCACTCCACCTGGTCGATGGTGAGCCCAGGAGCGTTCGCCGTCCCCACGAACGGAGCGTCCTCCTCCTTCATCTCCCAGATCCGGAGAGCTCGGCGCTGAAGAGGCACCACGGCCTTAGAGAGCCAGGCCTCGATGATGTGGTTCACCGTCGCCGGCCGCCGTCCCCGAGCACCTTTATCTTGCTCACCACCCGCTCCACCTGCTCCAAAACGTGGTCGTGCGGTCCTTCTCGCCATAACTTGCTCGCGCCGGCGAAGGTGCGGCCAGTGAACCGGGGAAGAGGATGGGAGAGGTCGTTCTTGAGATAGAACCACTCCTCCCTCCACCCGGGGTTGGCGGACGGAAGTCACCCCGGGGAAGGACTCACGGACCTTCCCTCCGCGCAACTCGGATCGTCACGCGAGGGCGATCGGGCCGGGCCGCCCCCTTGCCCGGCGTGGGTTGGATCTTGCAGGCGCGATGAAGTGCCCGAAGAGCTCCCGCTGGGAGGGATCCCCGACCACCCCTCAGAGCATGTTGAAGACGCTAAAGAGCAAGATCCCGTTCGCCGTCAAGTCTTTGGAGCTCGACGCCCCAAGACGAGACAAGGCCGCGGAAGAAGTCATCGGCGGACACGCCGAGCCCGCGCTCGTGGAAAGCCACGAACGAGACCACGTAGCCCGGCGGCGGGTCGGGAGACGCGTGGGACGCCGGTGGAATAATCCACTCCTCCGCCGCCGTCCGCGGGTACGGAAGCCCACCGATGAGGCTGCATCTCTCAATCAACGCCTGGCCGCCGCCGACGGCGGCTAAGAGCCCATCTCTCGCCCCTAAAGCGGATCGCCGACGGGAAGCGGGAGACGGGAGATTGGATCTACAAGCAAGCCGGCACGATTGAACTCTCTCTCTACGAAAGAAGGCAAGAAGTGGGAAGGTGAATCCGCTCCCCAATCTCTGCCTATTTACAGAGGTCCGGCGCGACGGAGGCATCGAGATGAAACCGCCGGGAGGGCCCACCTCGCGTCACATCCACCTGCAACGGGCGCCGCGAGATCGACGTGCGTCTAACACCTGGCAGAAGCCGAACGGCCGCGACATCGACGGGATAACCGCGCCGCAAAAGGTGGGACCGCGGCCGCCTCGCCCATGGCGGCGCCGCCCCTGGCGTGGGGCCCACTCGGTCCTCTGCCCGAGAGGTCGGTTGTCACCGCCATTGAGGAGCAATCTAGGCCGTCTTTCAAGGTCGGTTTGATCCAAGGGCTGCCGTGCATCGCCTAGGGCTATATAAGGAGACCCCCGCCCCTGTGGTGAAACCCTAATTCATTCGAAGTCATTCAACTCACCATTCGACAGGCTGAGACCCTAACCTCTCCTCTCTAGTTCTAGAACTAGAACTAGAACACCATGTAGAACTAGAAGCCTTAGAGTTGAGTTGAGGAGCAAGAGTCAAGTTGAGAGATCTAGATCAATGGCTCCCTGCGAGAGTAGCCAGAGCTAGATTTGTTATTAGAGATCTAGAGCGAGGGTGAAGGCATGAGCCTTTGGAGGAAGCGTAGGGCATGTCGGTGACTCCTCTACATCTTGTACCTCGGGATCAAGTTCCATTGGAGCTTGGTTCTAAGACTTCATGGCGGATCGACCTCTTATTTAAGTAAGTAAATTGTTCTTATTGTTCTTAGATTCGCAACTCTTGTTTGAGTACTTTAATCTGTAGGACGCTATAGATTAGAGGAGTAGCTGTAGGTTTAGGCGTGGTGCTTAGAACAAGGTTACTTGTGGATGCACCCTACCTTCCGAGTGTGGTAACTAACGTAGGTGACTTATAGCTGCGTTAACTCTTTTGTAGTCCACCTCCCATTTGGATAGGCTTTGGCGGGATCCTTGGCTTCGGGTTGACATTCTTTGCAAATGTCTATCCCATTGAATCATTTCCCCATAAGACAATATCAACATAGCTTACAAGGATAGGAACTAGACAATCATAGAAGGGAGCGTATGCTATGGAAACCAGGTTCGTATGTAAACTATGTAAACTTCGAATCACAACCGCGGGATGATCATCCGATGGCCGCCGACACAAGGTGGGTCTTTTTACAATTAAACGCCCGCCCGCTGCAGACCCGCCCCCGTTACTTTTGCAAATAGACCCCCACGTCCCACATTCCTCTCCCCGATCGGCTCTCCCACGCCGCCCGGCATTCGCCCGCGAATCCCCCTGCTCGAGATCCGCGCGGCTGGGTGCCTCGCCCGTGGCCCGCGCCCCATGGCGGCGCCGACCGCGCGTGCAGCCTCCCCGTTGGTCTTCCCCCACGCGCATGATGGTGAGGCACGCCCACGCCTCCGGGGAGTTTCGAGGGGACCGCTGGCCGCGAACACGGCGGTGATCTTCCCCGCTGGTGGGCGCCGCTTCCGGTTCATGGCGGACAGCCGGGCGTGTGGGCGTTACCGCCATATTGGCCGCACCTCCACATGGGCATGGGCGCCAACTTCGCGAGGCCGTGGACCTCGCCGGCAAGGTGCCCAACGAGGCGGTGTCCTCGCAGCGGTGCCACGGCCACAAGGCTCATGGCCGACGGCCACCCGTGATTGCCATCAAATGTTTGGAGGCTACGGAACTCGCGCGCGTGTGCTCGGGCGGCCACCGGTGACGCGTGCACGGATCGACCTTGGCCTCCGTGGGGAGCGCAGAGGAAGACGGCCAGATGTATCTCGAAACTCTCGTCCAAATTGTGCCTGTAATTTGTGATCAGTATTTTGTGTCTCAATAATGGCAACGGTGCCTCCTATGTAATGAACTTGTGTGTGAAATTCTCGTGAATTTGTGCCTTCTTTTGGTTAGTGATGATGAAATGCTTCGAGATACATGTGTAGAAAATTTGAGACACGCATCGTATTAGGGCATCGCAAAATTCTAGCAAATGAACTTGGCCATATTGTACCATCGGTGTTCCATTCTATTGATTATATCCATGTTGTGCCTCCCTTGCAAAATTCTTCGGTTGTCGTAAAATTCAAAAGAAGTGTGCCTTGCCAACGGCAAATTGCAGTTTGTTGAACTAACGAAACGTAATTTGTGTCATGGAGCTACCAGCAGCCTAATTTGGAAAATGGACAACCATGCTTTGAACAAAGTGACATGTACGTAAAATATATGACATTTAAATAAAAAAGAACAATAATGTTGTGTTCACAAGAGACAGGACAAAAGTGGAACAGATAGCTTTACATTTAACTATAAAATCTGATATCGGGCATCCTGTCCACCCGCTTGCCGTGGGTAGTATTACTAGTCAATCAATCCCATCGACCTACCACGCATATGGCCATGCATATCTCTAGTGCCCGCCGCAAGCATCGTAACATGCTAGTCATCTTAACATACCTCTCGGTAGGTAGATGGCTGCTCGCCCTCGTCACGTTGATGGTCTGGCGGTCGGGGGTGATCACCGCGGCGATGAACGGGTGCCCTAGTCTATCGCGAACGTGGGCGGCGACTTTCGTGAGACCAGGGCCGTGGAAACCGCGCCCGGGCTTCGTGTTCTTGGGGGTAATTTGCAAAAAGTGCGATCGGGATGGAGGAGTGGAGGGGTTTAAGTGCTAAACTAACCCACCTTTACCCGAGACCATTGGATCAGAATCCCGCGTTCTCGATTCGAGTTTACATAGTTTACATACGAACCTCGGGTTTCCATAGCATACGCTCCCATCATAGAAATCTTCTTTAACTCTTAATCCTCTCCGTCCTTCTTGTCATACCTCCTAGGTTTAGTTATTAGCTCCATTACCCTCACACCATTCTCCTTGTGGATACGATATTTAAAACCCTCCTCCGGGTGAAGTGCTCACCGGTATCCGTGCGCTGCGGATTATACAAGTTATAAATATTTTCGTGGGCATAACAAAAATACCAACAGGGGAGACCTCCTCTCCCTCAAATGCTCGGGGGCTACTATGGGGGATCGATATTTGGAACACCCATAATCAAGCACCCGACTCACGGTCGACGAGCTAAAGCGATCTCGGGCCTCGATCACACGAAAAACGTAACATGGCGGGAGGTCCCGCCACGGCGCCTTCAAAACGTACGCCGAGCTCTCAAGCGGGGAGCACTTCTCCGCCTCGCCGAGCTCTCATACAACGAGCCCTCCGGATCCTCGCCACGCTCGGCCTCATCCCAGGAGGCCTCCTTCCGCCTCGCTCAAGCTCCAGCGCAAGCTCCACACCGCCGTCCACCGAGAGCTCATCCGCCCACCGTCTCGAGGAAGCCAGCGGGTACAACAGTTGGTCAACTACTCTCTGACAAGCTCAACAACTCCCTGACGGGCACTGTAGCCACATAGAGCTACAGCCGGCGAGGCGATCATTCGATCACCTCGCCATACCCGCCGCCTCCAACAACTCCGCTCTGGTGCCGCGCGGTACGCACGGCGTACAACCTCCCCATCCCCGGTGTGGACGCGCCCATGCCGGGAAGACGCATTCAAACTACGATTGGAGACGGGGCGACGACTGACCACCGCCCAAACCACGATTCCCGCGTACGATGACGACCAATTTCAACATCCGGAGTGCTTCAGAGCTCGGAGGGAGCTCTCGACCGTGTAGTGAGCTCGTCTGCGAGCTCTTTTCCGCATCCTCCATCTTGTAAACATGTTTTCTGTTTCTTCAAGACCTCAACCCGGGATGAGCTCGTGTGTCCCGCCCCCTTGCGACTATAAAAGGGGAGGCCGCCACCGGGTTGAGGCAAGGGTTCAATCCCCGGCTTCATAGCACCCACTCGCACATCCACTCGATATTGGCACTTGCCTCAATCACAGAGACTTGGGAGCCTTCTCCCTCTCTCGCCCAGCTTGTACTAGCCCCGGTATGAGCATTTGAGCTCGGATAGTGATCACCACTGGACTAGGGTGCGTGATTTGCCCCGAACCAGTATAAATCCTGTGTCATTGTCTCTAGAGCTAGGCCATCGGAGCACGCATTAGCCAGACATTACTGTGACGGTGGTATTAGACCACGACAGTATGGGTTGAAGCAAGCACCTAGAGCATGGTATGAGAGGTTGAGAGACTTCTTACTCAAGAAAGGCTTCAAGATGGGCAAAGTTGACACTACTCTTTTCACCAAGAAGATTGGAAAGGATTTGTTTGTCATGCAAATATATGTTGATGATATCATCTTTGGCTCAACAAATCAAGAGTATTGTGAAGAGTTTGCCAAGATGATGGAAAAAGAGTTTGAGATGTCAATGCTTGGAGAGCTCACATACTTCCTTGGTCTACAAATCAAGCAAATGAAGAATGTCACATTCATTAGTCAAGGGAAGTACATAAGAGACATGATCAAGAAGTTTGGCATGCAAGATGCAAAGGGCATTAACACACCAATGAGTACCAATGGATCATTGGACAATGATGAAGGTGGCAATATGGTTGATCAAAGGTACTATAGGTCATTGATTGGAAGCTTACTCTATGTGACCGCTTCTAGGCCCGATGTGATGTTTAGTGTTGACAAGTGTGCAAAGTTTCAATCCTCACCTAGAGAGAGTCATCTCACCGCATCAAAAAGAATCTTGAGATATTTGAAGCACACTCAAAATGTTGGGCTATGGTATCTCAAGGGGTCAAACTTTGAGCTTATTGGATATTCGGACTCGACTATGGGGGATGTAAGGTGGATAGAAGAAGCACAAGTGGCACTTGTCAATTCCTTGGAAGATCTCTAGTATCATGGTCATCAAAGAAGCAAACCGGTGTGACACTTTCAACCGCCGAGGCCGAATACATTAGTGCCGGTAGTTGTTGTGCACAATTACTATGGATGAGATCAACATTGAAGGATTATGGTTTTGATTTCCATCATGTGCCTTTGTATTGTGACAATGAGAGTGCTTGCAAGATGACACAAAACCCGGTCCAACATACAAGAACCAAGCACATTGACATAAGGCATCACTTCATAAGAGATCATCAACAAAAGGGTGACATTGCTATCCATCCTATTGGCATCGAAGATCAACTAGCCGATATCTTTACAAAGCCACTAGATGAGAAGAGGTTTTGCAAGCTAAGAAATGAGTTGAACATCCTTGACTTCTCCAATATGAGTTGAATGCACCCCACATCTATGACATGCCCCTCCATCAAGTAAAGCAAAGATGAAATTGTTTGACATGGCATTCATGATATCTAAGGACTTGTTAGAACATATAGACATATAACGTGTGCCTTAGGAAGCATTCATGGAAAATCAATGGATTTCAATGTATGTATGCCATCACTATTGCTATTTATGCTTGTTTGATCTAGTGATGACATATGACATGTTTATGGGCTTGCAAACCCAAGTGTTGAATTTGGGTATCTTTTCACACATATAGTTCAACATAGGCAAGATAACCCTTGTCATGAGGTGTGAAGAAGCTTGTCTTTGGTTCAAACCGAAATATATGTTTGATAAGTGATCCAAATTTGACCAAATTTGAGCACTATTCTCTCTTCCATAACACAACATGGTCATACCTTTTGTGGAAATTGTCGACAAAGGGGAGAGATTAGTGCATGAAAGGTTTTGGAAAATTTAAAAATTCCACATGTTTTTGAAATTTTTTCAAGTGGTTCACACAAGTAGGGGAGCAAGCTCATAGACAATTTGTTGCATTTGATTGTGCACTAACATATGACTTGCTCATTGCACATGTATTTAAATTCCATATATACATGCTTGTGTGATGTATGCTAGTTTAGAAATTCTCAAGTGGTTTACAAGTGGTTGAATAACCAGCATGCATAGGAGCTAGCTAGATTTTCTAATTTCCGCTCTTAATTGAAGTACCTTGCTTATAATGTGATCTCATGTGGTACTTTGAGTTTTGATGAAAATCTAGTTACCTTGATGCTTGTATGGTGAAAATGGCGCAACTCCGATTGGTATCACGCTTCAAAGGTCCATTTCTTTCACTTTAAGCATCATTTTGGTAACATAGCTCACCCTAAATTTCAATATTCATACATGTATGCAATGCTTCGTTCCAAACTCGTGGCATACATGTAGGGGAGCTCATGCTACCAAAACCGAACTATGATGATTGTCCAATCCTATGATTGTAAGCAAAATGCTTGGACAACCATGATATGTTCAAAAACATTAATCATAAAACCTTTATGAGGGTTGTCACCAATTACCAAAAAGGGGGAGATTGAAGATCTCTAGTTTGGTTTTGGCTAATTAGTGACACCTAAGGACTAATCTCTCGATGCTAAGTGTTTGATTAGATTGGAGATTGGTCTTGTCAAGATTGGAGCACGATGATCTTGGAGGATGGATCGAGGTGATCCAAAAGATGGTCAAGCATCCAACTTGGAGGGTTCGGAGATCAATTGAGCCAAAGGCAAAGATATAACCATAGGGCCTTTTGATTTTACACTCAAGACACCATAGAGGGTGTGAGTGATTATAGGATCGATAAGTCGTACTATAAAGAGGGGAAACTTATCGTACATATCGGTCCTCCAGTGCCTTTAGGTTCAAAATTCATATGCATGCATTCTAACCTAAAGAGCTGACTCCGTGCTTGATGAAAATTGTTTTGAAATGCTAACACATGGTGTCGAGGTGTTCTTCGACGTGTCGGCAACAAGAATCAAGTGACGGAAGTCGGTTTGGAGCAAAGACGAAGGAACGGCAACACAACGATGAAAATTCGCAGCTCAGTCAGTGACCGGACTCACTGACCGGAAGTAGGAAGATCTGACCGGACGCTCCGGTATATGCGTCTGGCAGAGAGCATGTTTTTCGACGGTGGTCGACGGGCGGCCGGACCCACCGACCGGAAGCTTCCGGTCTTGACGGGACGCCCAAACGGACGCGTGACCGGACGCACGGAGGAGGGGGGGGCACCGCTTTGGGGGTCGGTTGCCAGATCGGACCTCCACCAGGACTCGTCGGTCAAGCGCCCGGTTAGGGCCGCGAGTAAATCGTGGATTTCACCCCAACGGCCACATTTCGTGGTGTGGCCTATTTATACCCCCTTGGCTGCCTCATGCTCTCTCTCTTGGTCATTTGAATCATTCCTAACACCCTAGAGCTGAGCAACAACACTCCCTCTCTCTCATTCTTGATTGTGAGCTTCATTCTTGAGAGAAGAGTTGATCCAAGTGCATTTGCATCGAAGTTCTTGCATCTAGAGGCACTTGGGGATCGTTAGTGAGCCGGTTAGTTTCCTTTTGCTCTTGGAGACACCGCTCCTAGCGGCTTGGTGATTTGGTGGAGTTGTTGGCAAGAAAAGGAGATTGTTCTTGGCCATCTCCGGGCAAATTTGTGAGAGGATCACGCACTCCTCGTCGGGGAAGACAAAGTGCAAGGAATACATTGCTCATGTCTTGGGTACCTCACTTGTGAGTGGTGTGTTGAGGCTAGCAAGTGCACCGCCTAGCTCAAACACCATCCTTGTGTTGGTCGGCACAACCGGAGACTAGCTTGTCGGTGTACAAGTGAACTCCGGGTCAACACATCGACGTGTCTCTTGTCTTGGTGATTGGTTCATCGACTCGTTGTGTTGTTTGATTCATCCTCTTCCCGGTGATTGGTTCATTGCCTCTACAAGTCGGTGTAACTAGCTCTCTCACTTGCATTTACTTTCCTAGTTTATATTGTGTAGTGAGCTAGCACTTGCTTGTGTAGTTGTTCTTGCTAGCCTAAGGATCATATTAGGTTTGCTCACTAGTTAGAGTAGTGACATAGCCCTTGATTGATATAGAGATCATAGCATATTGCTAGAATTGTCACTAGAGGCTTGCAAGACAATAGAGCTAGTGCAAACCGCGTTTACGCCTTTTGTTATACTAATCGGTTTGTTAATTGAGCTTGTAGAAAAATTTTATAGGCTATTCACCCCCCCATATAGCCATCTAGGACCTTACAACCCCTCTCGACCTTATCCTGAGCCTATGTTCTAGAACTACTAGTCTGTACCTGGGGTAGAATAATGGACGGAAACCATGTTTATATATGTCGATGGTGTTTGTGATTATCATGTTATCTGGATGTAATTCATGTTATGTTCATGTTTGCGATTCTCATGGCTATGCATGTCCCCTTGACATTGCGCTGGAATGCTGCCGTGTCCGCCGGTTCAGGCTGCCGCCTTCGTTGTCTGCGACGACAACCCCTCTCCGACATGTCCCCGCCTCGACGAGGTTCAGGTGAGTACTGTAGTGGCCGTCGCTAGACGGCCGGCTAGAGACCTCATCTCTTGTGAGACCGGCGCATGCCGGAGTCCCAGGTGGCATGCCTAGCAGAAGGACGCGGTCGTCCACGCGACAAGGCCGTGAGGCTGCTCTGCCGCTTGAAAGGCGAGTGTCTTCTGCCACGGCAGGAGTACAATATCGATGAATACCGTATTGGAGGCGACCGCATATCAAGCCAAATCGGGAAGTATTCGAGGTAACGCATGAGCCGGGTCCGCATGAGAATAGGGAGTCCGCCCTTCCTCATCCGGTGCCTCACCGATGGAGATGGGCATCGCGTATAATGATGACACTGCGCCCGATGGCAGACGTGCGCGCGCCCGTGAGCTCTCCACTAAGATACGCAAAGGATGCACCCACGCAAGGTGTAAATGTTAGAGACGCGCTCTATCAAAAAGCGTTGGTATTCATTATCTTTACTAGCATCGGTCATGCCGTCCGCAGCCTCACGGCCCACTCCTAAAAAGCCTCACGCCCCTAGGCAGGAACGCACCGGCCACCGTATTATTGCCCCGCGCGCCACGAAGCACGGATACGTCAAGAGGGGTCCGTATCCAGATCGACACGCCTTGGACACGGATACGTCTTGGATACGGCTCGGATATGTATCGAGGCCGTCATCGGAAATATTGGATACGTATTGACTCGGATACGTGTATCGGACACGTATGAACCAAATTAGATATCGCCCTCGCGGAAGGCCCAACATCGCGGCGTGAACGTAGCGCCTAGCACTTCCTCGGTTCCTCCCCATCGTATTGATCGGTGATCGCGCCCGATGCTTGCGGCCGCGACTTGGCACTCCACTCGGTTTGTCGGGCAAGACGCCGACGCCTTCGGCCGTGTGGCAAGACACGGTAGTATACAAGACAAGAGTATATTAATAACTCAAAATAATCATCACGCTCAGGAGTATTATAGTATATTTTTTCTCTGGTCTTTTTTCTCTTCTAATATTTTCTTAATACGAGTAGATGGACCCACGTGATGATTATTTTGAGTTATTAATACATGAAATTACTGGTTTTATAAATATACTAGACGTATCCGCGTGTCACTAGTTTTTGCAAAATGCGTATCCGCGTATCCGATACGTATCGTATCCGATACTCGTATTCGTATCTGGGCAACGTAGCCTGCTGCTCTCCAACTGAGCGCCACACAACTGCTGTTCACCTCCCTACCGCGCTCAGCCTCAGAGCTTCCAGCAAAAGAGCCCTCACCGCGCCGGCCTCAAGCCATCTGCGAGAACCTTCCACCGGACATGCTTGTGGAGCTTGCGATGCGGCGTCGCCATGCACTCGATGATCCTATGGATGAGCTCTTCAATCTGCGGGCCACCTATTCGCAAAAAGCGGCGTCGGCGGCCCTCGGTGGGACGGAGCATCCCACTAGACCGTGTCTTTGACCGGTGGGTCGACCGCCGCTGCGGGCCATTTGTACTACTCACGCGAGTATCGCAAGAAGTCTCATCACCGAGCTCGCCATGGGTCGGCAACCCGAGGCGTGCTTCGGAGCGTGCATGTCCGCCGTGTTCGTGGAAGGTCGCGACACCGTCTCGCCACCTCTCGACATCTTCGAAACCAGCCGACCGACTCGAGGCATGCGCCGCCCGGTATGTTCACGCTCTTACGCTCTGAGGCGGAACGCCGCCGCCGCCCGATGACGGCGGTGCGAGAGGTGTTGTGGGAGATCGAAGCGCGACACGGCGGCGATGCCGCCTTTGACTCGATCTAACGCGGAACCGCCATGAGCACTTGAGACGGGCATTGGAAGTGTTGCACGACGATTTGCCGGGTGCCGTATCCGGTGTGGCAAAGATCGTCCCCGCTCGCCCAACCGGTGCCTCGCTAGGACGCGCACAAGTGGAGATTAGAAGACACTTGTAGCAGACCGGGCCGAACGGCGGCCAGGATTTGTATGGCCGTTGCGGTGGGTGTACTACAGCGAGGAGTGTAGGATCCGCAGCGAGTGTACTATGTTCTTCCTTGTGCTACAAGGTTGAAATAAGCACGCCGACGATGGTGCTCTCATGCGATGTATGTCTATATATATGTGTGTCTGTTGCTCTTGCTAGATCATCTAGATCGAACAGCTTTTGCTAGCTTTTGGTTGTGTGCATGCATGGATTGGTTGATGTTCGAATTAGTGAATATATGCATCTGAATTAGTGAATATATGCATCTCAACCACTAATTTCTTTGCAATGCCGACGTCAAAACGTTTATATTCATCTGAACTATTGAATATATGCACCTCAACCACTAATTCCTTTGCAACACCGACGCCAAAACGTTTATATGCATCCGAACGAATGAATATATGCATCAAATCAGCAATTATGTGGGACGATTTAAATTTTGGAGAAGACGAGAGCACCTATCATGTTAGTATGCACCCACACACAAGTTTATGTTCATCCACCAGGCAATTTGTCCCCCTGAAAACTGCCCATGCAACGTCGACGCCAAAACTTTTATATGCATCCGAATGAGTGAATATATGCATCTCAACCATTAATTTATATGCAATGCCGACTTAAAAGGTTTATATGCATCCGGACAATTGAATATATGCATTTCAACCACTAATTTCTATGCAACGCCGACGCCAAAACGTTTATATGCATCCGAATGAATGAATATATGCATCAAATCAGCCCTTATGTGGCGCGATTCAAATTTTGGAGAAGGCGAGAGCACCTATCATGTTACTATGCACTCACACACAGGTTTATATCCACAGACTGGTAGCACAAACTATTTATCCTCGTACAAAAATTTTTGAATTTCAAATTTTTGAAAAAATATTCAAATTGGAGCTTGAATCATGCACAAAAGTGTCAAGAGTTCAATGGTGAAAACCATTTTTGAATTGGATGATTCATTGAGGAATTATCATGAAAAACCGGAACAAATTCGAAAGTGCATACGTGCATGTCAAGATGTGTCGCCGTGTCACTCTACGTCAACCTCTCGTCGGGGTGGAACAGCTAGCTCACGGGAATTGTATGCGTCGCCAAAACTAGTTTAAATTCACTCAAACCACTGGTTCGTATGCATCGTCACCATAAAAAAGGGCCGTATGCATTCTCGACTGGATGATATGTGTACACCGGGTTTGGAGGGGGTCCCCACCGCGCCGCGTCGACACATGGATTCCGATTGGCTGGTTAGTTGGGCTGGATGGGGGTGGAAGTGTTGGTATTTGTTATGCCCACGTAAATATTGAAGATTGTATAATCCGCAGCGCACCGGATACCGTTGTAGCCTTCACCCGAGGGTTTTAAATATCGTATCCACGAGGGGAAACGTGTGAGGGAGACTAAGATCTAATATTAACCCGTAGTAGCACAAGACCTAAGAAGGTTAAAAGTATAGAGATGATTACTAAGATATCTAATCCTACTCGTAGTAAACTTGCCTTCTACTGTTCTATCTGGGGACATCACATAGGGAGAAACACCAACAAAGGATGATTCGTCTAGAGATAAATCCCACGAGTCCTACAGACGGGATGGGGAATACAAAGGATCAACGACACCCAACTAGTTGGTTATCCAACTAGGGGGCTATCAAAGTCGTGATCTACCACCAATCCGGAATATAGGATGAATCTAACGAGATACCCGAGCCCAAACACCATGCTTGCACTACAAATATTACTTTAACCTAATGCACTAGATTAAAGTACTCAAAAGAGACCCGCAGATCAGAAGAACAATATAAACAATAATGCTTACTAAAAGAAGAAGTAGATTACCAGAGTAACTCCAAGTGTAGGTTAACTTCCACCGAGGTACAAGTTGTAGAGGTAGCACCGACAGGCCGGCACCTCCTCAGGTTCCTTCCCTCTCTCTATCTCTTTTATTCTAAAGACTAGATCTAATGAGATCTAATCCCTCTTGAATACTAGCTCATCTAGTTCTAGTTCTAGTTCTAGACCTAGGAGGAGACTCAGGGCCTCAGCCTATTGATAATGAATTAGGGTTTCACCTAGGGGTCGGGGGGTCTTGTTATATAGCCCCGGGACGATTCACCATAGCCCTTGGATCAAACCGACCTTGATAGATGGACTAGATTGCTCCTCAATGGCGGTTACAACCGACCCACGGCGGGCCTCGAGTGGGCCCCACAGAGGGCGGCCGTGGTCATGGCCCAGGGAGGCCGCGGGCCCACCTTGGTCTTTGAGCCCAAACCACCACGGTTGCGTAGATCTTGTCGATAGCTTTCCAGAGAGGGGTGGTTCACTGAAAATGGAGTCTGGATGAGAAAGTTATGGCCGTTTTTAGTGAACTCGCTCTGCAGTGATATCTTTTGATTCCGGAATCAATATAGCGAACAATATATCTGCATTTTCGATCGTCTCGACAAGCTCTTTGTAATGGTACCATCTTGGAATATGTTTAGAACATGTTTATGCTTCATATGCCTTGCAAACTCTAGGTTTTTCCCCGTTTAATCCTCGAAAAATATATAGATCACCAAAACTCATGGAATTATGTTAGTCAAGCCCCTAAACTATATTGATATTCATTTTAAGCCCTTATTTTCGTTTTAAAAACCTCTATATTTTATGTTATAAGAGATATCAACAAGCTCCCCCCAAGGTTACCCTTTGTTAGTCCCTAGCAAAGCCAAACTTAGCAATGGATCAGGAGTTGCTACAATGCTTTCTCGCCTCAAAAGTACACATGCTTTCAAACAAAATTTCTCCTCCGGATTAAAATAAACCTTTTCAACCTTCAACTTACCCATATTACCTTTAACCATGGAGCTTATAGCCTTTTCTTGGGATCTTGGGCAATTGAAAGATAGAACAATCAAGTCAAGCACCATGTCTCAAACTCTTTGTTCAACCATCATTCTCGAGTTTTTACTACTTTTCAAAATAAAACTCAAAGTTCCTTTAGTATGACCCTTTCAAGTCTCTCATTTGTGGTTTTGGTGGATCCTCACTAAGGTGATAAGGTTGTTTTGCCTTTCTCTCATAATTTGTGGTATTTTTGGACTAAGGCAAGAGGGACACTATGCCTTCTTCTCTCTCACCCTATATCTAAAGCTTATATGTGGATTTCATAGGTGGGAGAAAACTACATCTACTTACTATGCATATATTGTAAGTTCAAGCAATGGATCCCAAGTCACGAGTCATACTGCATGTGCATGTGTATGGTGTAGTGGAATGAATATGATGGTGGGTGTATAAGGTGAATGTAATGAAATGCATTGAGGGGAAAGAGCCTAATTCTACTTTAGCTTCTTGAAAAATCATCTCTCTTGAAACTGGGAAACACTTGAGAGAACCTGGGTTGCATATTCTTTCTTTCTTTCTTTTTTCATGGAGAGGCGGGCATCTAAGTACCATTGTTTTCATAGCGGACACTTGTCCATTTTTTTAACTCTCCTTTATTCTCTTTTTTTTTCTTTTTTTAGGGAGGTAGGCTCTACTCGCCCGTAGGACACTTGTCCATTTTTCATCTCCTCTTTCTTCTTTTTTTTAAATACAACCCAAATCTCTTTTGCAATAACTTTTGAGAGATAGATAGGAGTAATGGAGCTTTAAAGATTGTTGGCTGAATTGATGGGTGTAAGGAATATTTTGGTTGTTCTCTCCTAGGATTGGAGTGGAACATTTTTGGTGGGTATATGATGGATGCGTATGGTGGGTGTGTGTGGTGGATGCTTACTTCCAGGGTAGAAGTAGCATATATGCAAGTGGAATAGAGTGGGATGAGGTGGTATGAGGTGGAGTGTGCGTGATAAGCAGAATGACAAGTTTCTAAGGATCGACAAAGATTGACCAAACTCAATGCAAAGTAAGCAGCCTATATATATATATATATATATATATATATATATCGACAAGGGTTTTCCTAGCTAAAGAGCATGTATATATATATGGCTGGTAGGAGGTTCAACACTCTGTCATACAAGAACTTATCATGTGCATTTATAATTTTCAAAAGATGAATCTCCAGAAATCTAGTGTCACTAGGAGTAAGATAAATAGCAGCTCAAACTTTCATATATCATATCCGTCAATCACCTAGACTTTAGAGCAAGCATTTGCTACACACAGGTTTTAGGTTCAAAGCAAATCTCAAGTCAAAGCAGTTTTGCACTAAAGGCTCAAGAGAAAGTAAGCTTGAAAGCTAGGTACTTGAAAGGAATTACAACGAGCAACTATTCATCATTTCCATGCATGCGAATTAGCTTTTCGAGTTCATTTTATTTTTGCAGAAAAGTAACCTTTGGTACACTCCTTCTATTTATTTATTCTCAAACCTAAAGATCACACTAATATATATATATATATATATATATATATATATATATATATATATATATATATATATATATATATATATAGCCTATACTTTTTATTTGGTTTTCTATGGTTATACATCTTTTTATTTCTTTTTAATAAAGCAAACATATCTAGCTAATATTAAAACATAGGAAAGAGATACTTATCGAGATAACGGGGGGGTGCTCTCCCCAAGCTAGATTGGAATGTCGGGTTGATGATGTGGAAGTTGAGGTAGACAGCGATGAGGGTGTCATCTGTCATGTCTCTCTCCCTTTGAATCCTCGCTGAACTCAAATAGACAACAAAGCTAGTGGAACAGATTAGGCGTTAGTGGTTGGCCACATAGGCTTCATGTGCCTAGAGACGGATCACGATTATTCTAAGCGAGTAACTTTCAGCAGAAAATATTTTTGGAGTTTTATAAATTTATATGCATGCAAAGAACTATGATGCAAATGCAACTAGATGAATGCATAATTATTTTTATGCCGCCACGGTGAATATCGTTATGGGTTGTTACACACCACAAGATTATTCACATGGGGCTTTAGAATTTTTAAATGCAATGCTAATGCAGTAAATTTAAATATGCTAAAGGAAAATGATTATGCAATGCAAGGAAGTAAATATGTTATGCATTAAATATGGATAACTACCGATCTTACCTTTTTCGGCAAGGGTTCGCTTGTTTTAAGTCCCCCGAACAAGACTACTTACCTTGTTAATTTCTTAAGTGCATCATCGATCTTGGTAGGTGCATCTCCTAAGATGGTGATTTCAAGATCTTTGTCACCCATGTTCTATTCTTTGGTCCAACATTTTGAAGTGAAAATTTGATAGTGGGGGTTGGCAACCTCTTGTTTCGTGTGCCCGCTTTGTGGTTTAGGACATTCACTTATAGAAATTTGGGGGAGTGACAGACTCCTCAACATTTTTGCTCAAAGTGTGTCCTGTTTGCACAGACAAGGTAGAGATCAAGTGCATAGGCCCTGTTGGTGGGAAAACACCAACAGAACCAAAAAATTCATTCTTCTTTAAAACCTCAGGCACATTAAACAAGATGTATTTGATGTATTATATATTTTGATTAATCCTAATTAGGGTGGCAAGATCAGAAGATGAAACATGAATGTTGTAATATTTTTGCTTATATGATTGGGACTATGAGAAGAGAGTGGTGTTATGAGCAACTTAACTAAACATGTTGAGCGGATCAAGCAAGGATGTTACTCTAACATGTTTGGTTCTTTATTTATGAACATGCCATAGTTGAGGGAAAGCTTATTCATTGACAACTTACCTCAAGATGTTACCTTTGTTGTTGGAGCATTTGGCACCTTAACAACTTGTGGTGGTCCTTTCCTTTTGCTTGAAGCTTTCCTTATTTGGCCTCTTATGTAGCTTCTTCCTAACTTGTCTTCTTTTTATTCCATAAAGTTCCTTTGTCCATGCACGCGTCTTCCTTGTGAAAGATTTTTTTTTGTATCTTGCTTCTTCTCACTGTGAGTCCATCTCAGGACTTTCCCCAAGCTTATTTGAGAGTTTCTTCTTTTCTACAGGGTTAGTCCAACAAAATATCCAATATCCACAATAACATACCATTGGCTCAAAAATCAACCTAGACACCACGTCTAATTTGACATAGGAGGGCATTTTAACCTAAGCACCATGCTTAATTTAAAATGCCTTTGGAGGTAATATCACAATTCCTAAACTAGGCACCATGCTTCATTTAAGAGATGTATGAACTTATTCCAAACCTTAGTATACTAAAAGCGCACAAAAGGTGGCATGAAGGCATTTATAGAGATTTACTCAAACAGAGATGAAGAACATGATATATATATATATATATATATATATATATATATATATATATATATATATATATTTTAGCATGTAATTAAGGTAGAGGCAACCAAGTAGTGTAGCAACATGACAAGGAATGTTTCGATGCATGTGATTTCATGTTGCGCAATGATTAGTTGGACATACCTTACATTGTCATCCTTTGTTCTTCTTGTTCCAGATCTGAAATGGTTAGCGAAAAAAAATACCCGAAGGAATATTTCCTCATTTATATCTCTATGCTCATTTCACGGGGATATTGTAGCAATAAGGTGAACACTCATGTTATTGCTCAAGAAATACTTGTTTTAGGACAAAGAAGCTCGTCCTTGGGAAACCATTGAATTATGATTCATGATGACAAAGTGGTTTCCCTTCCAACTTCAAACTGTCTCAAGATTCGGGATCCGGAATATTTATGATAGATGAACAAATCGACAACCACCCTTTCAAAATCTATAGGAGGAGAGAGAATGAGGGGTTGAAGATCTTTGCGTGTGATAATAATAGAGAGACTAGGTGATTCAGGAGGAAATTTATCATGTGAACATGGACTAGATGAAGTGTCTATGAAGCAGCTCTCATGCTCACTGATGTCATCTTCCTTCTCAAACTCCAAGGCTAATTTATCATAGTTATCTAAGGGATTCCTTGGATTGGTGTCTCTCGGGCTGATTTCATCTAAAACCTCGTCCATCAACTCAATGGCTATGACACATATGTTATTAACACTTTCAAGCCATTGTTGTTGGTATTCTTGGTGGTCTTGATGATTCCTAAACATGGGTTGTTTTGGTGAATTTCTAGGATCATCATGAGTCTCAAAGAAGTAGGGATATGTGAATTCATCGGGGTCAAGGATGGGTTTAGAGATAGGTTCGAATAGGTCATCTTGTTTAGGCATAGAAGGGGAGAAGATAAGGTTGTCTTCTAGATAGCTTTGCTCTCCTTCTATGACATGATCAGACATGCCATCCTTGGGTTTCTCCCAATGTCTTTTAAAAGAATAAGCATGTTCAACAAGAGTCATCTCCTTAAAAGAATCTGACTTATAGTCACATGGAGATCTCTTGTATGAACAAGAATTTATTGTTCTCCCATAATCTCTAAGGGTAGGTTCAAAAGGATCTTTCAAAGGTCGAATTTCTTCTTCCTTTGGGGGATTTTGAGATGTTGACGGTTCAGGGTGGATAGCCAAATCTTGGGATTCGAATTGTTGTGAATTAGCTATCGTAATTTCCTCTTCTTCCTTTTTCTGGGGGAAAAGTACTAGGGAGGTGGAGTATCCACTAAATCGGGTCCACGAGAAGTCTTGCTTCTCTAGCAGGCAGATGGAGGAATGCGCCTTCCGAAGCTGCATTAAGGTCATCTGCATCTTCCTCAGTAAGACCTAAATAAAAATGTTGAAGAAAGACTGGGTCTGGAATACCAAGGTTTAGGCATGTAGTGATAAGGACATTGAAACGTTCCCATGATGCAGCAAGAGACTCTTCTTTGTGTTGTTTAAAAGTTAGAATTTCTACTCGAAGGCGGGCCACTCGATAGGTGGAAAAGAATTTTAGATAAAAATTGGTGTACAATGTTTCCCAATCTCCATTCACTTTCTCTACATTCAGGTAATACCATTGTTTAGCTTTTCCCGTCAAAGAGTACGGAAAGAACTTCCAGCGTAAGGTATTGTCAGATATGCCTTTTATACGAAGACAATCCATAATTAGCTCAAACTGTTGTAGGTGTGAATATGGGTTGGCCTCGCCCTCTCCGAGAAGGCTAGTTTTCGAACCAAGTTTATAAAGTCAAGGGGCAGCTCATAGGATGATGTTAAGATAGGCTCGAAGATTGTGGCGTCCTAAAGCTTTTCGCTCTACGTAGATGATATTTATAGATAGGCGGGGAATTCATAATGAGAAATAAAAGAAAAGAATAAAAGGGATAAAAGAATAAAGAATATGATACAAGGATAAGGTAGATTCAAAGTCAACTCAAAGAATCGTTTCCCGCAATCGGCGCCTTTAAAAGCTTGTTGGTATTTGTTATGCCCATAGAAATATTGAAGATTGTATAATCCGCAAGCGCACGGATACCGTTGTAGCCTTCACTCGGAGGGTTTTAAATATCGTATCCACAGGGAAACGTGTGAGGGAGACTAAGATCTAATCTTAACCCAGAGTAGCACAAGACCTAAGAAGGTTAAAAGTATAGAGATGATTACTAAGATATCTAATCCTACTCGTAGTAAACTTGCCTTCTACTGTTCTATCTGGGGACATCACATAGGGAGAAACACCAACAAAGGATGATTCGTTTAGAGATAAATTCCACGAGTCCTACAGACGGGATGCGGAATACAAAGCATCAACGACACCCAACTAGTTGGTTATCCAACTAGGGGGCTATCACAGTCGTGATCTACCACCAATCCGGAATATAGGATGAATCTAACGAGATACCCGAGCCCAAACACCACGCTTGCACTACGAATATTACTTTAACCTAATGCACTAGATTAAAGTACTCAAAAGAGACCCGCATATTAGAAGAACAATATAAACAATAATGCTTACTAAAAGAAGAAGTAGATTACCAGAGTAACTCCAAGTGTAGGTTAACTTCCACCGAGGTACAAGTTGTAGAGGTAGCACCGACAGCCGCACCTCCTCGGGTTCCTTCCCCCTCTCTATCTCTCTTATTCTAAAGACTAGATCTAATGAGATCTAATCCCTCTTGAATACTAGCTCATCTAGTTCTAGTTCTAGTTCTAGACCTAGGAGGAGACTCAGGGCCTCAGCCTATTGATAATGAATTAGGGTTTCACCTAGGGGTCAGGGGGTCTTGTTATATAGCCCCGGACGATTCACCACAGCCCTTGGATCAAACCGACCTTGATAGATGGACTAGATTGCTCCTCAATGGCGGTTACAACCGACCTACGAAGCAGGCCTCGAGTGGGCCCCACAGGAGGGCGGCCGCGGTCATGGACCAGGGCGGCCGCGGGCCCACCTTGGTCTTTGAGCCGAAACCACCACGGTTGCGTAGATCTTGTCGATAGCTTTCCAGAGAGGGGTGGTTCACTGAAAACGGAGTCTGGATGAGAAAGTTATGGCCGTTTTAGTGAACTCTGCTCTGCAGGTGATATCTTTTGATTCTGAAATCTGAATATAGCGAACAATATATCCGTTTCGATCGTCTCGACAAGCTCTTTGTAATGGTACCATCTTGGAATATGTTTAGAACATGTTTATGCTTCATATGCCTTGCAAACTCTAGGCTTTTCCTGTTTAATCCCTGAAAATATATAGATCACCAAAACTCATGGAATTATGTTAGTCAAGCCCCTAAACTATGTTGATATTCATTTTAAACCCTTATTTTCGTTTTAAAAACCTCTATATTTTATGCTATAAGAGATATCAACAGGAAGCTGGCTGCAGGCTTCCAATAACTATTGAAAGCCCTAGGGCTTCCAATAGTGTGTGTGTATATATATATCTTGTGCTTGTTTAGAATTGCTAGTTGCTTAGTTTTATTTAGTGTAATCTAGCTTGCTCTTCTATTTGGTAAAGTAATGACATAGCCTTAGCAACTAGAATTCTCAATAGGTGGCTTGTCGACTAGAGCTAGTGTAAACACTATTATAGCCATTTAGTGGTCTAACCTTTTGCTCTAGTGTTTTTGTAGAAATTTTATTAGGTTATTCACCCATCTAGCCATTTAGAACCTTTATTATGCATATGAGCTGGCATCTTTGCGCGCGCCGCCGTTGCATGTTGACGAGAAATGACACAAACGAGGCGAGAGCGACGATTGGCTCCACCTGCGCGGTGTGCACGAAGAAGCACGCCTCAGAGTGGGACACCGAGGGGCTAGTCGCCAAGGACACGACCACAACAAAGGCGGATTGCGGCCCCATGGTGACGTGTGCCCTGGGCAGCTATAGATCATCATCAGTTGCAATGCTGCACGCACATGACAAGCGAGACAATGTCACGGAACAGAAGATCTGACATGCGGGCCCAAACACCACCATGGCAAAACCACGCCACGCTGGAAGCCACACAAGCAAAACAACCTGCCAAAACCACTAAGGGGTCCTTGGCCAATTTGGACAACTTTAAGGTGCTAAGGTGGTGGATAACTAGTTGGGGGTGTTAGTTAGACGTGGCCCCAAACCTTAGGGGTTAAGTAGACTTTTTCCTACACGTATCCGACTATGAAGCAAACAGGCCATACTGTCTAATAAAGCTGTATAAAATGCAGCAGGGGCAACAACAACCTTCCGAAGCACAAACATTACGCTTCATGATCTCAGCTCCGCAATACATCTAGAGCCACTCAGCTCGAGTTTCTAGGACCACGGCTTTGTGCTCTTAAAATCACTTTCAAATTAAGATAGTCTCAAAAGTCCTGCAACAGTTTCACTGCTCCAAACGAGACACCAGTTGGAATATCACTAAAAAAAAGGGAAGCCATATTCTAAATGGTAATGTATATTGTGGTTGTACAGTTGCGAGGGGGGTACTGACAGTATGTCAGTATCCTTTCGAGAATAGTGGCAGGTTATACTCCTATCATGCTGCCACAAGCTTTGTGGGTTTCAATAGTTGTGATCAGGAAAAAAAAAAGCTAAAGAGGTTAACGTTATCTATGTACATTGTATAAGGCAATGCCTTCAGCAGAAATGTATGCTATTATCCCCATTGTGGAGCACCGTTCTTTTTTTTTTTCAGCAAGCATGTTCTTCGTCTGCCATCAGTCATCCAAGTACTAAAGTCAAGATATATTCAACCTGCAGGAAGCGGACCGTCTCTTAGCTGGTGCAGAGAAAGTTGTAGTTGCTTATGGATCATCTCGGCCACCAGTCGCAATCTCCCATCGCCTGTCTCTCCAATCGCGGGAGAGCCATTTGCTGCCTCCACTGTCCTGGCAACCGTTTGCTTAAAATTTTCCCAGTCTTCATACCGCAACCAGAAAGATTTCCCACCATGGCTCCCCTCCATTGCGAGGCAAGTGACATGACAATTGTCCCCAAAGGTGTACCTCAGTCTCACAGACACACAATAAGGCAACCAAGCAGCTCCACCAACAGTGGAATTATGTTTAAGAGCATGGTCGAGTACAAAATTTAGGCCAAAATCCACTGAACGGTTGGCTCTGTCATGCTTAATGTTGCTCTTTGATGAAGACAGACTCTCAGCATGGTCATTTGAAACCGATCCATGGTGCATCTCCAAACAAAGTTCAGCCTGAACCCTATACGCACTAGCAATTTCCCCATGAACCTGGGACTGACTTTTCTTCCATGCAAGTAGACTTATGAATTCTCGTAGAACAGGAATCGGTAATGTAAGCAAAGTGATAAAAGAAGCAACCCGAGAAGCATCATATGGTTCACAGACAACACGCCTGCTGAAATAGTCACATATTTCATTTATCTCTGATGTTGCTAGCTCTTCCTGAGCAGGGCCCTGAGCTTGCTGCTGATGTTTCTGTTGCTGGTGGTGAAATCGTTTTACATTAAGAACTTGAAGAAGCAGTTGGACTCGTTGAACACTAACTGCAAAGACATAACCACTGCAAGACAATAAGGCCAAAAAAAACGTGATTAGATTCAATACAATTTTGTTTAGAAATCTGCAATCTCTTCTTTAAAAAGATAAAACATGGGGGGGGGTAGTGGACAGGACCATGCAGGATCCTGCTGTGCTGGCAGATCAACTAACTGGTTTCAGATTTCCTTCAGAAATACTAACAAAGAAAATGGAACTTACATTGTTATTTGTACTAGGATTTAATTTCCCCAGAACGTGTGGTACAAGTACATGCCATTTCTATACCTAACAATGTTAAAAGCGAGAAATTTCATTTTGGTCCATCAGTATAAGAGTCATAGTCGGTTTTACTAACTGTAGTGCAGTGTGATAAATTAGAGATAAGAGTCCTAATTGGTTTATTTTCCCGTCCATGACCTGAAATCACAGTATGTGCTCACACGAGTTAGATGTATTGGAATAGATGAGGCAAGTTGTATGTTCCATAGCAGCATATGAACATTTTTGCTAGTCGTTATTAACAGAAGAAAAGTCCATTACCTTACAGACCCTAATTGCCAATAAATGTTAGGATGACTTAATATTTTGGGCATAGTGTCACATACCAACCAATTGTAGAGTCCTTGCCACACACTCACTCCTTAGGGCTTTTGATCCCACAAACCCACCGCATTTTGGCCCACATTGTTTCTCATAGGTCCCACATGTCAATCAGTTGCAAAAAGAAAGTATGCCTCACAAAACAGGTGATCCTTCATGGAAAGTCTTCATCATTAGTGCCCGGCAAATTTGGAAACAAAGGAACACCATCTTTGACCATAGACGCCCATCCTTCGACTCTTGGAGGCAAAATTGCTTTGACGAAGCTAGTCTAAGGGGGCGTGCTAGGTGCCGACCTGGTCGGCCACGCCAACCAAAGCCACCCCAACTACAGCCCACCTACAAAGGCGTCGTCTTCTTCCCCACCTTTGCTCCCCCCCGCTGCCCGCCCCGCCCGCGGGCGCCCCTTCTTCCCACTCCCCTTCTTCTCGCGCCACCGCCGCGCCGCCGCCGCCATGGGACGACCACGATGCCCCCGCCGCCGACCCGTACCCAACCGAATGAGGCCGGCCCGCCCGGCTTCGGCGACGCCCCCGCCGCCCGCTCACCGCGGCCGAACCGCCGGCCACCGTCGTGTCGACGGCGCGGCCAGGCCGGCGCTTCTATAGCCGACGGCGAGGATGGAGGCGGTGGGGACCTTGCCGGAACCCTAAACCTCCGCGGCGCCCTTCGGCGTAAGCAACCCTAAAGCTACGCCATTTGTCTGATTTGGCGCCGGTCGCCGCAGCCGTCCACCTCGCTCACCGCCCGGCTCCGGCTCTGGCGAGCCCCGGCCTCCGCCTCGCCGCGCCTGGCGTGCGGGCCAAGCGGCCGTGGGCCGGCCCACCACGACCTGGTCGGCGCGACCTTCGGGCGGCGCCAAGCGGGTCGGCGCCGAAGATTGGCGTAGTCTAAGCCCATAAATTATGTGATTCAAAAAAGACCAGCTTTCCTTTTTCCTTGTTGAACTTCTTTAGCTAAGTTCGAGTTCCCTTTCTCGCCCTTCTTGGGCTCTGTACAGTTATTCTGTTGTCTGTTTTGTTTTCCTCTCTTAGTTTGTATAGTTGACCAGTTGTTTCGTCGTTTCTTATTTTTAATAGATTTCTTAAAGTGGGGGCCTCCCCTGCTATCTTTGCGGTCAAAACACAGGTGGTCCTCAATGATGACGTGGCTGGCAAGATCTGCTCGAGCCAGCAACCAGCATCGATGGTGTGGCTGGCAAGTCCTGCTCCAACCAGTTGTCAGCCTTCAAGAAGCCCCACGAAGGATGACAGTTGGAGAAGGCAAAAATATGCTTGGTTTGTCAAAACTTTCTTTCATGCCAAGAAAAAAAGAAACCCCAAAGTAATTGCGGGTTTGTGAAAAGGGCTCTAGAATTGCTTGGTTTGTAACTGTAAGCCCCAAATATTGCTGGGTTTGTGAAATTCACTCTAGGATAAATCAAACATAACATTAGAGACTTAGCAAAAAGAATACGATCAGAATGGCCGCTGTCCTGCAGCTAGGCCACCATCAAGGGAGAGCGTAGCCAGTGGTGGCGCCTAGCAGATGCATCCTCATTGCAAGCCGCCCCCTAGTGGTGAGGGGAGGATTGTCATAGAACAGAGGTTGATCAGGTACAGAAGCCGCTTCACCAGAGGGTCCTCCATGATGGCGACTGGCTCAGCGATCCAAAGCTCCTAAGATGATGGAATTTCAGAGGGATCCAAGCACCAGACTGAGCATAGGAAGGGGGATAGATCCACCAAATTCACAGTATCAGCCTGTACTTGCTGAATCCAAGCGTGAGGGGTTGATATCCACAGTGGACGTCTCCCAGACATGAGCACGGATACAATAGAGCTCCAGATCGACCAAGCATGGAAGCACCCTCCATTGCTCCCTTTCCCCATCAAATTTAATATGCTAATGATACCCAAATATTTCTAAACTTTGATAGTGCATGAGATGTATGCTTTCCATTTTTTCTAAACTTTTCAATTTTGAATTGATTCATTGATATCACTGAGTTGGTTTTGACTAAAAGTTTTCAAGTTTGGTGTTACACGACAGATGAGGGCCCAAGCCCCAACCGGCCCCAGCCAGACCAGCAACAGCATCGCACTGGGCCCCGCCGCTGACGGCAGCAGCGAAGGCGCCACCTAGGGTGGGCGCACGCATGCAAGGGCAAGCCCCCACCATTTTGCATCCATATCCGGAGGATCTCCATGCAAGCACACCCCAATGGCGCCGCCATCACCGCAGTCCAAGCCAGATTGGATCAGGAAGCCGCCATCAACAACATTGCTACGGAGACATACCAAATTCTGATCAATGCCGACAAATCCATCCTCAACACCAAGATGGAGGAACCCCACTCATCCGGCACCCCGAGATCGTTAGGGAGATGACCAACACTGCTGCCACCCTTCCTTCCATGTCCAAACCAGATCGTCCACAACAGGTAAGCTCTGGTCATCAACTTCAGGATTTCCCCCACCAACAGTAGCAGCCAGCCCGCTGCTGCCAAACGCTCACCGCAATAGCAAGGATTCCTGTCCCAAGGAGATGCCCAACATCAATACAACAGAAGATACCACCTATGACACAGCTACAGTTTCTGCTTCCTCATCCTACAGCAGATCCCAAGGTGCCACTAGATGCAACACCCACGCCCCAACAACAATTACCTTCGTCGACCACCGAACATCGCTTGACAGCAGATCATGCACATGACAGCAGAAAAGGCAGCAACATACAGGGATCACTTCACCCCCTGGGCCAACAAGTACATCGCCCCCCCCAAAACTCGAGGTGATCTGCTGGAGAAGCGACTGGTGACGAGCACCCTGGCCACGTCTTCGACACCGGCAACCACATGCTTGTTGGCTCAGGCATGAACTGCTTCACCAACTTCCAACTTCGCCTGTCCCATCGGCCTCCTCGAGCAGCGTGTCATCACCACCATCCTTGTGGGCAGCAACACCAGGTCTCGTGCCAGGCGGCACTCTTTGACGTCTCGCTCCGAATTTGACAATGAGACCTTTCAGATTGGTGCGCTCCTTCTCGACACCGGCAACGACATCGACATCCTCCAGGGTACACCATGGTTGGCAGACCTTGGTGACCTCACGTGGGACTTCTCTATGGAGTTACAGTACTACCGCAATAGGCACCCCATATGCTTCACCATCGTACTCCCTCGACACACTCCACGGACCATCCTCGCCCTACCAGCATGGGTACAACCTGCACCACCACTGGCACCATCTTTGCCATCCCACCACATCATGAATTGGGAACTACACCATATCGCCATCGCCATCAGCAATCGTACTGCTGCCACCAGCTTTGGCCCATTGACCAAGGCTTGCTCTTCTTCGAAGGCCACTCCTACATTCCAACCACCTCACTACTCTTGGTGGACCTGTTGGACGCCCTTCTTCATGGTGGACCAGCCAACATGAGGTTCCTGGCGCTTGGTCTAAATCCCCCGCCGACAACACCAGACCACAACGCCTCTCCATCGGCTATACTACTAAGGCACACATGGCCACAGGGCACCGCCTCGTCAACCACGATCATCTTCATCGACGACCCCAACCATCATCTACTCTATGTCGCAAACGTCCACATTGGCCTCCGCTACAACCAACCCGACTCTCGCCATACACCTTCGATAACGGTGAGTTCATGCTCAGCGGCACGCTCGACTTGGATACAAAACCATCGACCCACATCACTTTAATCATATACCGCCGCTTCAGGAATATATCGCCAAGCGTCTACACGACTTCGCCTCTATGCCATGAACAATGCACCAGCTCTACATCGACACCAGCGTGGGAGGCACCGGAACCTCCAACCACAACATCTTCGGCTACTTCAGCTCCTGCAACTACTCCATCTTCACCACCGATGACAACGACATTGAGCAGACCTATGAAGTCCTCGGGCAACTGATCGTCCAAACTGTGCAGATCCCGTGGGATGCTAGACGACCACCAAATAGCTCCAGCACTTGGCGAATGTTTCAGCGCGAGGATGCGCTGATCGGAGAATGGAAAGAGTGGTGTTACACAACATATCAGGGCCCAAGGCCCAACCGGCCTCGGCCAGACCAACAGCAGCAGCGCCCCGGGGGCTGCCGCCAAGGCAGCGGGTGGGCGCACACATGCAAGGGCAAGCCCTTGCCGTCTTGCTATCCATATCCAGAGGATCTCCAATAGGAATAGGATTAGTTAAGTTAGGAAGGAGTCCGCACGTATAAGTATTTTCTTCATTAGATTACTTAAGATAGAAGTCTACCCAAGACTATAAATAGAGGGGCTATGTAATCATTCAGATCAAGAAGAAACTGCCTAAGGGCTTTTCTCTCTTCTCCCTCTCCTCCCCTGCACCAACCCCTCTCTCTCCTCATCCCCACGCAGCTCACCCCCCCCCCCCCTAGCCGCCGCACTACAGCCCCCTCCCATTTTTAGAAAGGGTTAATATTAAGCAAACAACTTAAATTCATCAAAACCCTGACATAGGTGAAAAATAAGGTGTGGGAACAATATACATTTGTAAACTTAGTAGTTTTATAGATTGTTTTGTGCATTTTAGCAAAATGGAATTTTCATATCAAGTTTATCATCTATGCCACGGTTTTGATGAAATTCAAGTAGTTCATCTAATTTATTTAGTGGTTTGAAAATTACTAGCTGTTTCTAAAAACTCAATTGAAAGTTTTTAAGTCAATCAACTCATCCATATGAACTGAAGGACTGAACCAATGTATGCGTCCTGTTTTTACTACAGTTTTTTTTTCTCGAACACGCAGGAGAGAGTGTGTGTGGTTGTATCAGGTTTGTTTTTACTACAATAAACCATTCTAATATAAGTAGTTCGTCTAATATTAACCTTTATAAAAACTGCAAAGTTGAAAAATATTTGAGTCAACCATATCAATTAACCAATTCAAAATTCAAAATTGAATAAGTTTAAACATATGACAACAGAGGGTGTGATTGCAGTAAAAATGAAAAGCATACGCATTGATCAGATGGTCTCCCCTAATCAAAGTGCATTTATCAAAAAATGGTTCATACAGGATAACATTATGTCGGTCCAACAGATCGTGAGATTCCTGCTGTTATGGACGTGGTTGGGCTGAGGGAATTGTGAGGGAGGAAGAGAGGCGGCTGAGGGCTGCTATGCTACAGGATCGAGCTGCTACAGTGCCGCGGTTACTGTGCACGTGGTGAGAGGCAGGAGAGCTAGCAGCGGCTAGGGTTTGGGAGCACTAGGAACGCCGGCCGCGGGGCTCTGCCCATGGCCGGCAAGATAGAAGGGATTTCCTTCTAATCTTTTGCTTGATTTAGATTGATACATGTCCTCACATTATATAGAGAGGGTTGACTTGGCCCCTAAGCAAGGTACTAATTAACCCTAATGGGCTAAGGCTCAATAGGCCCGTGACTCCTCTAACACTACACCCCACTTGGACATGCAGATTGTCCTCGAGCTGCAACCTAACGATGACACTAACGATGCCTTCACTCGACACTAACCTGACACTTAAAAAAAAGCCTTTTACATCTCGGCTTATTTTATTATTCTCAACCTGAAATGAACTAGGACTCTTTATTTTTGACTCCTGAATATAAGGTGGACACCATCTGCACACTTGTCCTGCACGTGTACAGCCACTTGGATCCCACGGAGACCATCTGGAGGAAAGGGGTGCTTGTGTGTGGCCTCCAGGAAGTGGTCGCAACAGCGATCTGCGAAGGCGCCCTTGTGGCGGCCGGTGGCGGAACACTGTGGCGCTAGGCAGTGCACTCCCACCGGTGACACCATGCCTTCTCCTCTCCGGACAGCTGCTGGTTCGCACCACACCAAGAAGAGCGGGGGGCATCCAACTGCCAACACTGCAGATTTTGAGTTCGCCACCCGTGGGGAAAACTGCATGCTCAAGATCCCTGACGCAACGGACGGGATCAAAGTCCATGCAGCGAAGAGCAACCTGGATGGACTACGAAGGGGCGCAGCGTGGAATCACCTGTAGATCGCGCATCTCTCGCACCCGCCGACGCGCAAGGAGGCCACGAGCAGCAGCCTGCAGCTGCACAACAGCCAACACTTGGTGAATAAGCATCGGCTGTGCTATGCTGTCCTTTGGCTGCTTGATCTGTTCTGCATTGTTCGCCTTCGCACAGCGACACACAGCGTGGAGGAACTGCGACGGGGTGCGGGGCTGAATCAGCTGCAGATCGCACAGCCTTTGCACCCGCTAGCGCGCTAGGAGGCCGCGCACAGCAGCCTGCAGCCGCAGCGCTGCTAACACCCGAATCTGCTGGACGTCGGTGCCCCTATAGAAGATCCCATCGGTGAAAGGGTGTTGGAGGGTTGGCCCACCAGGCAGGACAACAACGTTGGTGGTGGGAGTTGGAGTGATCACCGTCGTGGCCGCTGGGGCGCTCGCCCTTTAGTGCCGTAGTAGCCGAAGTCAAGGTGGACGTGGTCGAAGCCGTGGAGGAGACGCGGGTCGAAGCGTCGTCGAGGTGCTTGAGTACAACTCAGCAGCTTCATGCCGAGCAGGAAGGTAGCGGCGGACAGCGATGGTAGACGGCGTAGTTTGCAACTTGGGTCACGCTCAGGACAGGGGTGGCGACGACAAGTTGCAGCAAAAGTCACGCTCAGAGCAGGGGTGGCGACTTCGTCTTCCTTCAGAAGGTCCGCGGCGGTGTCCGCGTGAGAACGGTTGGAGGCGCGGAGGTGGATCGAGCGCCTACTTGACGAGGACCGGTGGCGAGTGGCGCCACCGCCTGAATAGGTGGCGACACCGGCGAGGGAGGCTTGACCACAAGCGTCGTGCTGCAGCCTGGAAGGCGCAGCAACAACCTCGTCCTTCGGGAGTGTCGACGATGAATGGCGACGAACGGTAGGGCGACGCAAACCGATCTCTGATCGGGAGAAAAACAAAAGCGACAACGTTGCCAGATGGATAGACCTCCGGGTACAATCTCGGGTGCACCTAGCAATTTCCCCTCCAGAACCTTATCTCTTCCTCCCCATCGGAACGACAGAGAGAAAAGGAGAGGCAAGCGGAGAGGACGACACCTTCCAAGTGGGGAGCTCGAGGGCGGGGTGCGCCCGGCGGCACCTCCACCCCGCGCCGACGGCGTGGAGGAGAGCGGCGAGGAGGGCGGAGCTCCGACGGGGCGGCGGCCCGCCTTAGAGGGCGGAGATGCGACGCAGATGGGAGGGGGGGGTGCGCGCCGCGCCCGACGACGACGGTGGCGGGCGACGAGGTCAGGCCGCCACCCGCCGGATCCGGGCCGGCGGCCGTAGGCGGCGCGGGCCGGGTCGGCGAAGGAGGCGGCGTCTGCGGCCGCCGGACGTGGCGATGGTGGTGCGGGCGACTTGGCTCCCCCGGATCTCCTCCGCAGCCATGGGTGGGACCGGAGGAGTGCATGGGGGGCGAAGGCCAGATGCACCGAAGGGGCGACGAGGACGGCGGGGCTTGCAGCAGACCCGGGTGACAACGACGGTGAGGTTGGTCCCTCTGCTCTGCTGGTGGACGACGACGGCGTGGCGGATCAGAAGGATCAGCCGGGCATGCTCTGCTGGTGGACGACGACGGCGCGGCGGATCAGAAGGATCAGCCGGGTATCCTAAGAGGGGCGCTGCCCCCGGCGGAGATCGATCTCAATCTCCCCGGGGGCGCGCAGGTTGCAGCAGAAGCGGCGGCGCGGCTAGGTCAGGATCGGGAAAACCCAAACTCCCGATACCATGTGAGAAAGTCGGATGCGTATAATGCGGTCGTTGTATTGCAATGGAGAGTACGCAAGTACATATAGGACTGCTGGAGCATTCCTGGCCAATGGTGTCAGGTCTCCATGCCTACAAGCATGCTAACCCACACGTCTGGCCTAACACCTACAAGTATGCTAGCCCATACGCCTAGTCTAACAATGATATCACACAACCTCAAAAGAAGGAAACAATACCCAAAAAAAAAGCTAAGTATATAAAACAATATAACATTAACATTCTCAACCCTTAGTTCAAATATGATGTGTTCTTTTATGGGGTACTCATGTAAATATGTGCATGCCCAATGAGATTTATACTAGCACATTGAAAAGGTTGGGTATTTTAGCTATATGAAGAATGACTCAGAAGTCAGAAGGTGAAACTATCATATGTTATCAATAAATTGACTTACCCAACAAAAAATCGCAGTGCTGGCTGCTCCTGATCCAAATTTAAAAGTGCTCCTTCATTCTCATTCAAAACTGACCCTAGTATCTCTTTCAGAAGCTCAGGAAACTGGGAGAACAACCATAGAACTCCGAGGTACTTAAGGATGCCTCGCAAGACCTTTTTAAGAGCAGCAAGAGGAACCCATGCACCACCATAACCACCATCGTCCCCAAGAGCAGTAAAAGTTGAGCTCAACTCACTCCTCATATGAACAGGAAGGTTAGTTCCAGGAGAAAGGTGTGGAGGGGCTCCAGCATTTCCTGAAACATATTTTGAAGAAGCCACAACAGCACTGCCTGCTCGAATGAAAGTAGGTGCCACCTGGTTACCAACATTTGTAGTTGGTCCAGAAGTAGCTATACCGTGAGCACCATGAAAGCGGTTCAGAGCAAGAGCTGACTGCTGACCTCCAGAAGCTTTGTTGATGCTGGCCTTCAATTGTACGCCACTATGTCTAGCACTCATAACACTGGGTTCAAAAGCATTTAAACCCTGAGCAACATGCTCCAATATAAAAGGTCGAAATTGTGGGCAAGGTAAAGATCCCCCAATTGATGGTCCACCCTTTGGAGGGGTTGCTGGCTGCAGCCATACCTGATCTCCGCTAAAGCAGCGCATGTCAAAAGAGAAAATCTTGCGATATATAACACGTATCCAATATGGTCCGCGAAGCACAACAGTAACATCAAAAGGCAATGATGAACTAGGAACTAATCCAGGCCCAGCTCGCCCTGCAATAGAAAGCGCAGAACTCTGAAGACTATGCTTGTTAGAATGGGCTACTGCAGGGCTCAGTGGGACAGATATATTTTGCACAGTAGTTGATGAATCATTTGCTGTTGCCCCTCTGACCGATAGCTATTTTGTTTTGGTACAGAACTGTAACCAGCAGGAAGTGTCAACGGCATTTTTGCAGGGCTTAATTGCACTACTAAGGGCAAGTAATGGTCCAGCTGTAAGCCTGATGCTGTCCAAGAATGATGCTACCTCACCCACATTCACGAAATCCTCCAAAAACTGCATTATGTAAACTCAGTTATATAAACAACAAATCACATGGAAGATTAGTTCATAGGCAATAGCATAAGAGGTTGTGCTAGTGGATTTACAATATATCATGCTAACTGGTAAACAAAATTTCTTTTTTGCCAGCAAGCTTTTGCTAGTGAAACCAAGTTTTCTATGGACAACATTTTGGCCAACAAATAAATTGAGTATGGCTGGTGAGCAGTGAAATGCATCTGCCCTGCTTGTCTGACAAAATGCAAGGCAATCATATTGATCAACACCACACGGCACTTATATAACCATAGAAATATGATTGCTAAATAACATAATTCTTGTGTCAACAAAACATCTGTTAGCCCACAATCAGGTGCAGACAACCACCCACAGCCTCACACACACACTTCAGGGATAGTGGAGAAGTGAGAACATAGCACAAACACAAGCAGGAGTGCTGCTTCTGCTGAACTGCTCTATTACATTACACCATGGTTGCACTAATCAGGAATGCTGCTGCACTGGTGTTCTCACCACAGCTTGGCTGCAGCCTTGACTGAAAGTTGGTCTGCAGTTGCAGACAGCAGACTATTCAACAGCATCATTTAATCCAAATTAAGTCAATTAAAAAACAATTAAATTAACGATTATCGCAATACTAATTTTGACGAAACAAGACAACAAGCTATGGTTCATTAAGAGGTCTCATCTACCAAATGCTAGCCAAACACAAAGAAATAAATGTTGAACAACATCATAAATTACTAGACACAGAAGATTTGAAATGTAAGAGCATCTCCAACAGTTTGCTAAACTAGGTTGGCATCCTTAGTTTTTAGCAAAATTGAGAAAAAAGTATGCTCCAACAGTTTCGCAATTGACTTGCCATTTTTTGGCAAGTTGGCAAAAACCGACCTCCAGCGCGCAAATATGGCCGCGTGAAGAAACTCGATCCTTCACCCCCCTTCCGTCGTTCCCACGCTACCGCCGCCCCAGGGCGACCACGCACTCAAGCCGCGACGAGTGCGCACGGAAAAACAACAGTGGCGCAAAACCCGCACGATGGTGCCGCACACCTCACCGGCCCTCCGCGCCGTCACACGCAAACGGCAGCAGCACATCTGCGTCGGCGTTCCCATCACGATCTCGGCACTTGATGTTCATCAGGAAGGACTCATACATAAATAGAAGCTCTTTTACATGTTCACTTTGCATAAATACCAGACACATATATTTACATATATGGCTTGGTTAATTTGCAAACAGTTCTTTGTTCACTTTGCAAAAGTATTTTTCTTTATATTATTCATCTATTCTATTTAAATTGATTTTGGGGATTGAATTGTAAGATAATCTACTGCTACCCATTTAGTTTCAGCAGAGACTTGACTCTAAGTCAAGGCCTTCTTTAGGTAGTTTCTAGAAAATTACTAGGAAACCAGTAGGATTGTTTCACCAGGACACTTGGGGTCTTCTTTAGGTATTTTCTGGGATAGTCCCTTTCATCTATAAATAAAAAAGCAAAGGCACCAGCCTAGCCAGTTCACTTGCCCACATTCAAGTGTTCGGTTCCACAGCCAACGCTGGGAACAAGGGAGCAGAGTGTGTGTGTGTGTGTGTGTGTGTGAGCTCAGAGTTCATCTTCTACTGTGGAGCAAGGTTGGAGAGAGGGAGAGGTGAGCAAGGCTGCTCACCTGGTTGCTGGTCCAGCAGCCACCAATAGCTCATTTGCCCCAATTCTAAGCCACTATCAAACTTGATTCAGTTTCAGCCACAGTTGAAATCTGAACCATGTTGTGTGTGTGTGTAGCGAGAGTTGAGGGGAAGAGAGCTCCTGCTCTTCTTCTTCCTTGGTCCAGGGAAGAAGGGAGAGGGCAGCGGTGAGCTGATTGCTCACCTGTTCCCTGGTTGCAGGGAATAACACGTGGTATCGGAGCTGTACATCGTCGTTCCCGGCCCAGCGACTGAACGATGGCTGACGGTGACAAGGTGGAGGTGACCGGAGGCGGTCCTGGGGGAAGAAGCGGACGTCCGGAGCGGACGATTCTACCTTAGCGACGGTCAAGGAGGTCATCATCCGCACGGTGCGGGAGTCGAGTTCGCGGGATTGGCCGCAGCTCACCTGCACCAACTACGGCGAGTGGGTGGTGATGAAGTGGCGGCTGAAGGCGCGGAAGCTGTGGAAGGCCATGATGGAAGGCACGCGCTGCTATCTTCCACGCCCACCGAATTCCACCAGCGATCGGTGACAAGGACATGGCGAAGGAGGCATGGGACATGCTCGCTTCGTTCCGCGTCGGCTCAGATCGAGCCAAGAGGGCAAAGGCGCAGCAGCTGCGGAGGGACTTCGACGACCTCAAGTTCCGCCATGGGGAGACCGTGGAGGACTTCACCCTGTGACAGTGCTTGGCAAGCCAATTGGGGTCACTGGGGAAGAGCATGGATGAGGAGGACGCCGTCGCGAGTCGCTCCGCGCTGTTCGCCAAGTACACCCATGGCGTGTAGCGATTGAGGCCACCCGACCGGACGAGGTCTCGCTTGAGGACGTCGTTGGCCGACTTCAGTTGGCTGAGGGGTGTTCTGATGCGCCGCTGGAGCGGGAGGAGAGCCCGCAAGCTGCTGCTCACCGAGGAGTGGAACGCGCGCATGAAGCGGCGCACGGGAGAGCTCTTCTAGCCGCGGCGAAAGCCGGCGACAAGGCGGGAAGCCGCAGCGGCGGCAAGGGGAAAAAAGAAGAACTACGACAACGCCCGCCGCAGTGCGTGGCAAGGCCGCACCGCGGGTGAAGGAGTGCCCGACGAAGAAGGTGGAGAAGGAGGCCTACCGGGCTCGTGACGAGCGACGGCGACCACGCGGCTGGCGATATCGCAAGCAGATGGCGGCAGAGGAGGGGGGAGCGGAGGATCAGCGCCGCAGCCCGCCGAGCTTGACGAGCCCGCGGCGCGCCGGCGACGAGCCGGGAGCAAGAGGTGGTACCTGGACTCCGAGGCTAGCAACCACACGACGGGGGAAGTAGAGGATTCCAGTGGCTTCACAAGGGACTTCGTCGTCGAGCAGTTGGTGATCGAGCGCCCGGGCGGTGCAGGAGGTGCGCAAAAAAAGCGGTGGTGGAGGCGGTGGAGCCGCCAAGTCTGGCGGGCGAGCGGCAAGATCCAAGCTCCCCGCTTTTTGCCAAAAACAGGGGGCCCGCACGGGCGGCGGCGAGGAGGTGCGCTTCGGCTGGATGGACAACATCATCGGGAAGCAGGCGCCGGGCCGGGCAAAGACGCCGCTCGAAGACGCACCTGCAGCTCATGCTCACGAGCGCGGAGGAGCTAGCCGCCTACGCCTCTGCGGAGCGCGACGCGGCGTGGCGGAAGGCAATGCTGGAGGAGATGTGGTCGATTGAGGCCAACAAGACCTGGGAGCTGGTCGATCCGCCGGCGGGATGCCGACCGATTGGACTGAATTGGGTCTTCAAGGTGAAGAGGGACGAGCGCGGCGAGGTGGTGAAGCACAAGGCACGGTTGGTGGCTAGAGGCTTCATCCAGCGCGAGGGCATCGACTTCCAGGAAGTCTTCACCCCGGTGGCGCGCATGGAGTTGGTCCGACTCTTGCTCGCGCTCGCGGCGGCCAAGGATTGGGCGGTCCATCATCTTGACGTCAAGTCGGCGTTCCTCAACGGCGACCTAGCAAAGGTCGAAGGGAGCAGAGCACAAGGTGCTGCGGCTCCCCAAGGTGCTCTATGGGTTGCGCCAAGCACCGTGGGCGTGGAACGCCAAGCTCGACGCCACCATGGCGGAGCTCGGGTTCACGCAGTGTGCGACAGAGCACGCCTTGTACACCCGACGACGGGGGAAGGAGCAGCTCATCGTCTGTGTGTACGTCGACGATTTGATCGTGACCGGGGCGCGGCCAAGGGACATTGACGCCTTCAAAGAAGAGATGGCGGCGTGTTTCCAGATGAGCGACCTCGGCGCTCTGTCGTACTACCTCGGCATCGAGGTGAAGCAGGGAAGCGAGAAGGTCACGGGGGGGCGGCGGCGCCCACGCACTCGCCGCCGGAGCGGTCGGGATGACGGCCGCAAGCCCATGGCGACGCCGATGGAGGAGCCGGATCAAGCTGTCGAAGAACAAAGACGGCAGCGGGTGGACGCGCCCGCTACCGAAGCATCGTCGGCGGTGTAACACCCGGAAATTTTGCAAATTTTTGAAAATAGTTAAAATGATTTAATTATGTATTTTTGTGCTCATGAAATATAGGGAAAATAACATTTTTCATTTAGACAAAATTTATCTAAGGCTAGAAACATTTTTGTTGCATTCATGTCATTGCATCTTTTTATTGGGTGATAAATCGATTTATTAAATTTGATTTATAACCGAATCAATTTTACTTCGCTATAAAGTAAATAAAGAATCTATAATGTTCTAAAAGATAAGTCCAAAATTGATAGTTTATAAATTCAATTTAGGGTCGGATAGGTTTTGCTCTATTTATATGATATAAATAGAATAAATATTTAAAGAAATAAATTATATGTTTTTAAGTGAGTTCAGGTTTTACTTCCAAGGAATACTTAATTAAATTTGAATTAGCTTCGGGCCGATAATCACTCTAATAAATGAAAGGAAATAAAATTGGTGAAATAGTTCAAAATGTTACTTTCGAGAACCTCAGAAAATATCTTACAAAGTTTACTTGCTTTCAAATCTCTTTGAATTTAAAATTGAAAAGGATTTGGAAATAGAAGAAAATAAAACTAAAATAAAAGAAAATCGGCATCTGGTTGCATGGACGTCGATTGTTGCAGCTGGGCATCCAAAATCATGCTTGCATGTTGGCTGGGCCCCACGGCTGGATATTGATCTTTACTTTTGTGGCTAATCACGTTGGTCAATGGGCCTTGCATGCGTGGATTTGCATGCTATGATTTCGTGAAGCCTGTGCATATCTCCCTTCAGCCCGACACTGGCGTCCTCTTGTCGCCATCGATCTGCATGACCCGCATGCTAGCAGACCGAGCCCTTCTCGCGCGACAGCCTCGACCCACGCAGACCGGGTTCACGCCCGCGTGCTCCGCAACGCCCAGGACCTCGCCCCGCGCTACCCTGAGCCGCTCGGCCAGCAGGTCCAGATCGAATGCCGCCATCAACGGCATGACGAGTTTCATCCCGATTCTGTCAGCCCCTCTACGCGGCATGGCCGTCGATGCTCCCTTGTGACCCGGACCTTCTACCCTAGCCCTCTATTATTAGGCAGCGCCTCAGCCTCGCCGTGCAGAAATCCACCACCGCATCGAACCAAAGCTTCACGCCTCCGGCCTTGCCATGCCGCGCCAACGTGGTCACGCCTCCAGCACGACCACGACGTTGAGCCCCGGCCTGATGCAGCGCCACCAATCCCCCCATCTCCGCGTTACGACCACCCACTCGCTAGCCCTTCTCCTACCTTAGGACAGCGTCCCCGACCGCGCCCGCACAGCTACGCCATGTCGCGACGCTGTCACGGGGACACGACGACCGGAGCCCTCTGCTTCGACTTGCACCATGTCCTGGCGTCACCGCGGCTTGCTGCCACTGCCAGTTCGGTCAGCCGGTCAGCCCTGCCCTTCACCGACGCGAGCAGCCGCAACAGCAGCCTCCTGCACGTACACGTGATGGATGCCACATCTCGTACAGACCAAAGGTAGAAGATGACTGTATTTACTAGTCTGCCGCCGCGCAGTAATTAAAGTATGCCATCCAGCTATTAATCAACACCGTTTGTCTGTTTTATGTCTGCTTCAAGTTGTTTCTAGTTGTGTTAGATATGTGTCGTCACACTCTTTGCATCTATGCAGTAGAGTCATCAGTTTTCATGTCACATATAAATATATATATATAAAGTTAAATATTAATTTAGCTAATGCATGCAATCAATTCTATAATTAAAAACAATATATAGGTTTAAATCACGATGATTATACATGACATGGTAATTTGATTAAATGCTAATATACAAGTGTTTATATATAATAACTTGTTTAGTTTAAACACATTGCATATATCATAAGACTAATATTTGTCTTCACACATTTATTATTTTGCAAAGGTAAAGTTTAACTTGCTCATATTAGATTAGGTGATAATATTTATAAATTAAATATGATTAGTTTAACTCAGTGCTTAGAATTAAAATATGAGATGTGACTAATTTAATCATGCTTTTCTCAATTAAAATCAAAATAGGTTTTATATGTCGATGGTTTATACATAAAGATATTAATGAGATTAATTGCTAACATAATAATGTTTCTAAGCTATAATTTGTAGAGTCTAAACACATATGTTAAACTTGATTATATTCTCCTATATGTACCAATTTGTATTTACAAATGAGAGTTGAATTGGCATAAATGATATCGAAGTATTTATAAATAAAATGTGAATAGATATAACATAGATAGTATAATCTAAAACAATAACTTCTCCATGTTTTTGTTTAACTTAAATAAATCAAGCTTATAATTACTAGTTATAATAATATGAAACTTTGATAGTCGTTTCTTTTTAATAGTAGTTCTTTGCGCTTTATCAACCATAGCAATGATTCCTCTCTTAGCACGTTATTTTCAAGCCTTGTATATGAATGGTGTGTTGTCCTTAGTTTATTATGTTTTTCTTGCTTGTATGCGTGATGTTTGCTACGAGTAGACAAAGAGCCGTTCTTTGGCGTTGAAGACGGGGGAGTTGAGGAGTTGCCGACAAGTGTGCGAAGCGAGTATGGAAAAGTTGAGGCTAAAGTAAAGGCAAGTATAGTTGGGTACTTACTAGTTTAAGTTCATGATCATGTGACCTATATAATGCTTATGCCATGAAACATAAAACATGACTTTTTTATCAAGATGGGAATTATCTCGTATTAGTCTCAGGGATTTACAAGCACAACCGTGGGGGCTATGTGGCTCACGGCTTTAGTTGATCAAAGGATCTTTTCTAGTTTGTTAGTTGTTGCTGATCTTGCTGTAGCCTAGGTTGCGAGAATGGCATCGTGTTGGATTCCATTCGCCTAGTTGCTCCCCCCGTGGGATGCTAACCAGGTTAGGACTTTTGAAAGGCTTTATATGGTTTCAGGTGTTTAGGCCTAATTAACCTACTCATTTGGAAAACATGACTCACAGTGAAAGTGTACACCTCTGCGCAGAGTAAAACTGGTATATCAGCCGTGCTCACGGTCACGAGCGGGCTTGGAAACCTTTGCACTAAAGATGATGACTAATGTTGCTAACTTGATTATGGTTTATCGTTTTATGCTTTACATTATTTAAGTTACACTGATCATGATCTATGGGTAGTTCTTGCCTTGCTATATTTGTTGAGTCCGACATGGACTCACTCTTGCAATTTCCCCCACCCCAGTCTGTTGGCAAAAGTCACATGGAGAATGGATTCTCGGCATTACGAAGCCCCCAGTCAACTGTCCCTTATAAGAATGGAGCCCAAGAAGTTTAGCAACCGTTCCGCGTTACTCTGATAAATTGTGAGTATTTGTTCAGTTATATTTATGCTTTAAAGCATTGTTTCTGATATTTTTCTATTTTGTATTGTATGTGTGGACTTCCTGGGCACACATATGGCAAGTCTGGTCTTCCTCGGAAAACCAGGCGTGACAGGCGAGCTGCGGTGGCTGACTCGTACCCGGCCGGACATCTCGTTCGCGGTTGGGTATGTGAGCCGTTTCCTCGAGGATCCACGGGAGGACCACTGGACGGCGGCCAAGCGGCTATTGTGCTACATCCAAGGCACTCTGGACATGGGTGTCGTCTTCCCCAGGGGCGGTGGTCTTCAGCCGACGCCGTTCAGCGATGCGCCGCCCAAGGCCAAGGCGGGTGAGCAAGGGCTCACGGCTTACAATGATGCGGACATGGCTGGCGACGTGGATGGGCGGAGGAGCACGTCCGGCGTGATGGTTTTCCTCGGGTCCGCGCCAGTGGCTTGGCAGTCACTGAAGCAGAAGATGGTGGCATTGCCGACCTGCGAGGCGGAGTACGTCGCAGCGGCCACCGCGGCGTGCCAAGTTGTGTGGCTGCGCCGGCTTCTAAGACGAAGGTGGACAACCGGCCCGCCATTGCGCCGGCTGTCAAAGAACCCCCGTCCTCCACGCATCAAGCAAGCACATCGATGTGAAGTTCCATTTCCTTCGTGACTGCGTCGATGGAGGACACCTCGTCATCGAGTTCATTGACACCAAGCGGCAACTCGCTAACATCCTCACCAAGTCGCTTGGGCGCTTTCGGTTCATGGAGCTGCGAGGCATGATCGGCATGGTGGAGGTTTCGGGTCAGCAGCAGGATTAGGGAAAGATTGTAAGATAATCTACTGATACCCATTAGTTTCAGCAGGAGACTTGACTCTAAGTCAAGATCTTCTTTAGGTAGTTTCTAAAAAATTACTAGGAAACCAGTAGGGTTGTTTCAGCAGGAGACTTGGGGTCTTCTTTAGGTATTTTCTGGGAAGGCCACTAGGGCTCTAACCTGTAGTCCCTTTCATCTATAAATAGAAAAGCAAAGGCACCAGCCTAGGCAGTTCACTTGCCCACATTCAAGTGTTCAGTTCCACAGCCAACCCTGGGAACAAGGGAGCAGAGTGTGTGTGTGTGAGTTCAGTTCATCTTCTACCTTGGAGCAAGGTTGGAGAGGGAGAGGTGAGCAAGGCTGCTCACCTGGTTGCTGGTCCAACAGCCACCAATAGCTCATTTGCCCCAATTCCAAGCCACTATTAGACTTGGTTAAGTTTCAGCCACAGCTGAGATATGAACCGTGTTGTGTGTGTGTGTGTGCAGCGAGAGTTCAGGGGAACAGAGCTCCTGCTCTTCTCACTTGGTCCAGGGAAGAAGGGAGAGGGCAGCGGTGAGCTGATTGCTCACCTGTTCCCTGTTGCAGGGAATAACACGAATTATGCCAAACTGTTGGAGAGGGGCTGTTTTTTTACATGGCATATACTTTTGCAAGTTGGTAAATCACAATATGTGTCAAGTAAAATTTAGCAAACTTTTGAAGATGCTCTAACATCATTCCCATGTCAGCCTGTCATCAGTTTGCCAAATTGATTCAAACTCGAATGCAATTATATCTGTTTCCCCTCAAATATGCAGGAGAGCTGTGTAGCATTTCTTTAAAGAAAAAGAAAGACTAAAAACAGACGCCGCCAATCCCCAAATTAATTTACCGCAAATTGAAACTCAATTATATTGTTAATTCACCACAAATTTAATTCAATGAAATAAGGTGCTATTCAGTAAGATGATGTAAAATGAATTAAAAATAAGATGTGGTAACAGAATAAACAGCACTTATCATTAACTACAAAGACAGACTTACTGAAATTCTTTAAAAATGAACCAGCAATCTTCACACAGTGAATAAGTGAAAGTCTGGCATTGTCTACTGGTTCTTGACTCAAAGTTTCATAATATAGCAGTTTACAAAAGTGCAACTATTTACAGTGAAAATCCAGACAAAAAGCATAGCTTGAAAGAGGCTAAGGTTTTAAAGCAGGAAAAGGCAAGGCATATATTGGGATGAGAAATATTAGAGATACCAACTATTTCTTCCTTATAACGGATACATGGCATTCCTCCTATAGGAAAATTTTGACATGACCCCTAAGAAACAGTATTTATATGAAAAAAAGAAACTCAACTAACCAAAAGCTAATTATTCTCAACTACAATTTCCATGTGATGTTCATAGTGAAGTGCCATAACATGTACTGAACAGTACTGCTGCAGTAATTAGCAGTGCTATTATGCAAAAAGCATATTAAATAACTAAATACAAATTTCAAAATGCACCATTGCATAATGTACACATATCATGTAGCATTAAGGAAAACATGGGGATCATAATATCAAGAATAGACAAACCTTTGTATGTGGCCAAAGTTGATCTGGAGAAACATGAATAAAGCAGCCACCATCACCAGCCTTCCACTCAACAACAAAGTGAACCATAGGCACAGCAACATAACTAAACCACAAGCTCATCAAACCAATAGCTTCAATCCTGAAAGTTTTCCTCATCTGTTCAGATAGCCTGTGTCTGCTACCTTTTCTTGCATTTATCTCCACAGATGTCACTTTTTCATCTCGCTTGTCATCAACTTTTATACCAATCAATCTCCCAAGATTCGACAAGAAAATGCACGCGCATTTGAAAGCCGTTGTAAATCTGAGACAAGCCTGCGTATACTATCAGCCTCAACAGTGTGATAAGTCAAAACGACCCCATCATTATCAAAAGTGATATGTGAATCTATTTCTGAAGTGTTCGCTATGCGAATACCAATACCCCATTCAGTGGTAGCACTTCCTCCATGGACTTTCCACAGTGAACCATAATATGGATCATTGATCCTAACATCCCAAGACATACATCCACTTTTACCTAGGCGTAAGCATACATGTTTGCATGAATCCTCTTTAAGAAAGGGTAACCGCAACCAAAGATTAGAAGATGCCGCCCACAACACTACTTCTTCTGCATATGAGATGCCAAGAGAATCCATCTGGGTAGTGAGTTGAGCATACTTGATCAAATGTGAACAGTGCTTTATGACACGACGAAGTAAGGAAGCATAAAAGGCGGATGTAACACAACAATTTTCTTCTGTAAATATATTTCCATATGTGACGGTTTTTCCAAATTGGGCACTGGACGAATATTCCTTAAAAAATAATACCATCCTCCATATGTTCTGGTGCTTTTCTTCGTTTTCTGGATTGTTGTAATGATGGGATATTCAATAAAAACTCTGAAAGAGATCGTTTCCTAGAAGACCCTCCAAATTGCATAGTGGAGATATTTCCCAAAACTGCAAAGTGTCAAATAGCATCACAACAAGAGCGATAGACAGACGGCTCCTTGGATATCAGAGAGACAAAAATCCCAAGTTAAAAAAGAAAATATAAAAGTACCTCCTTGGCCATCTGAAGAAACAGGTTGAAGAGATTCACCTCCATGCACAATATTATGGCATCCTGGAGATCTCAACGAGCTAAGATCATGACCAGACTTGCAGTTTGATGACTTGAATGAATTTTTCTCAAATACATCATCAACAAGAGAAGAAAAATAAGGCAACGACGAAGGTGTTAAGGGTAGAAGCTTGATATTTCCGCTTTTTCTGAGTGATCTACCTTCAATACATTGGTTGTAGTCAACCATATTTTGTAGTGCCTTCCCAGAATCAAATAGGTTAGGACTATATTTGTCTTCATCTATTTTCATATGGCTAATGTTAATCCTATTAAACCTCACGGCCTGATTAGCATCAGTCGTAGAATCAGTACTAGATTTGTTACCTTCATCAGTATGTGTCTCAAGCAAATGAAAAACAGGTGTAAGGTCATTATCCAGTTGTATCAACAGATAATAGACATTTGTGCATTGAAGAAACCCCATGACCACAAAATCTGAACCATATAACAATGACTTTGGAATTTTTAGAGGAACCTGGGACTGGGAGTAAACCTGAAACAGCAATAAAATTAATAATTTAGCATTTGAATGTATTAAGATACTGAAGAAAATTTTGACATGTCTAATAAGGTGGTTAATGTTCGTCAAAGACATAACTGGATGGCAACATGCAAGGTTCAAATTATTGGAGTCTACTTGGTAAATATAGTGCTGAAGTCATTCCCTGTTTTCAAGCTGTCCCAAAAGTTAGATAAGAAAAATGTTGGTATTGAAATATTCAGTATGTGCATGAGATATTCAACAAGAAATAATCAAAGTTTACATACTGATGTTCAAGTTTCTTATGGTAAACTTTTTTTTTTTCCATAGGTAATGTCTCGGATAGTTTTATCCCTTATATTTTCCTAGTTAATGTCTCAAGTAGTTTTATCCTTTATAAGTCCTCGCTATTCAGGGCCAGCCTCAATGGATAGTTTCATGGCATTGTTTTCAAGACTGGCATGTTATATGGAAGGAAATGAAACTTGATGAAACACCCATTCTCAATGCATAGTTTCATAGGCATTTAAGGCATTTAATTTCATTGACTCTGAGAGTTGGTAATTGTACCAACATAGTTTCATCATTTCTTTTCAATATTCTTAAATTCCAATTTGTTCACTCCTTTATAGTACAGATACACTGCTATGTAAACAAAAATGTCAACCCCCCCCATCCCAAAATAACTGTTGTTCTCGCTTCGAGAAATAACTTTACCTAAATGTATATAATAAAATATATTAATATTTTTATGTTGCATAACTAGTATCATCGGAAAGATCTTTTGATCTAGTTTTTAACAAATTTATTTAGAGATACAAATCTTGTGCTTTTTTTTCTACAAACCGAGTCAAACGTGTGGCACGAACACCCAAAAACGACATTTAATTTGGGACAGAGGGAGTATCTGGGCATAGCCTGGAACAAGACCAGTACCAGACTGGTTCACATTAGTTAGGTGTCAGATGTGAAAATGTCCAGTCAATGTAACAGGAAAGATCAATGCTAGATACTGTTATCACAAACTATTATTACTTTTAGTTACATGCTACTAGGGTCTGTTGGCAGAGCTGTGCTCCCTGATTTTCTAGATGTGGTCCCTGATTCTCTAGTGAAGTGATTCTGTGACTGAAAGTGATTCTCTTTGATTCTTTAGCATATGTTCTCAAAATCCGGATGGAGAATCATTTCACACAGTCAGGAGAAGCTACTTTTTCCTCTCAGCCTCTTAGTTCAATTCAGAGTCACAGAATCAGCAGAGAATCGCTCGCTGAAAAACGCGTTTGGCAGCTAGGAAGTGATTATCCCTGAGAATCTGCTCCACAGAGCGCTCCCAGACGGACCCTTAATCAGTATAGAATACTTAAACGTGAACATTTTCTACAGCAAAGATCACAGATACAAATGAAGTTCCATAAAATTTCATATAATTTGTCAGGTATGGGATACCAAAATAAGTATGGCTTTTAGCTCTGGGCAGGCAGTTTACTAAAAAAGATAAAAGATGATTCAGATGAGGATAACAAGACTGTAATTCACTGATTCCCTACAAAAAACTTTGCAACAAAACGCTAAGAGCTAGTATAATAACTAAAAACAAGAAAACAGGTTCAGAATGTAAAAACAAAATTAAATAAAAATACATGCAGTATATTATCATGAAAACAACCTTAAGACCCAGGAACCTTCCAGTTGCAGCAAATAAGTCGAGGATGCTTCTGGTCTTCAAGCTCACAAAAACCTCACTTGCTGATAGACTCCCTTTGTTTAGAGCTTCTTCAGATTCTAATAGCCCAGAAGGTAGCCAGATATTTTTGGATGATTGAAGGAGGAGGCGACCACTCCTATTGCAGAGAGAAATAAGCACCAGAACAGTAAGTAAAGTGATTTACCCATATGCACACATAATCAAGTTCTGAAACAAAAAAAGGTAGAGAATTCTCTTCAGGCTTCTCTAAGAGTACAAGTAGTGCCTGGGCAGCCAGCCTGGAAACCTTGATAACCATTCTTCAAAGTTCAACCAAACATTAGAATTATTTGGACGCGTGCATGCCGCCCTGCTGACCACCCTCCTTCCCAGCCGCTCCCTCCCATCCCACACGTGCGGATCCTATATTGCTACATTTCTAGGACGCTGCATGCTACTTCCCTTCCACTCGTGCGCATCTATTCCTCCTTCCCTTCCACGCATTCTGCATGCTTCCTCCCTTCCAATCGTGCACATCCAGTCTTAGAACGATTGCACGCCATCCTATTCTATGATCCGCCCTTGGCAACACGTTCTGCTCCTCTCCTTCCACGCGGTCTGTTCCTCCCGTGCTCCCAACTCTGTGCAACGCGCGCCATGTCGACCACTTAGGGCGTGTTTGGTACAGCTCCACGTAGCTCCAGAGTGGGCGCTATTAGCACCGCCACCGCTGCTCACGGCCCTTGGCCGAGCGGACACACGAGCGGGCGCCCTTGGCACCGCCGCCGTCGCCACGGCACTTGGCTGAGCAGGTGCGCGCCGCCGCCGCCGCCCCGGCTCCCCTGCGATTTTTTTTTTTTTTTTTCTTCTTGACGTGTGGCCCGGGATGCCAGTGACATGGAACAAAAAATGAAGCTGTACCAAACGCTTTGTAGGATCTCAGCTCTACGGTAGAGCTGCTCCACGATGGAGCTGCGTGGATCTGCAGCTCTGGAGCTGTTTTTCCAGAGCTGGAGCTCTGCCAAACATGCCCTTACTCTATCTCTACTCCTCTGTCTCGACAGCTACAGCACCCAGCCTGGCATGGCCCAGGCATTCTTGGGCCAGCTCCGCAGACCCTTGTGGCTTTCGTGGCACTTCTTCTCTTCCTACTACCAACACCACCTTCACACTTAATTCTTCTCTTCCTACTGCCAACACCAACTTCACACTTAATAACGTCCTCATCGCTCTACTCCTCTGTCTCGCCAGCTACAGCGCCCAGCCTGGCATGGCCCAGGCAATCTTGGGCCAGCTCCGCAGACCCTTGCTGTTCTCTTCTGCGGGCATGTAGTGGCTGCCATCCACCCGTCCCACCACCTCTTGCAGCCGTCCGCCCATCCCACCGGCCCAGGATTTCCACCTAACGTATAGCCAGCATTCCCAGGCCTCTGGACAGCACCAGCAGCCGAACGGGTTGCTCCGGCACCTGCGTCGGCACCAGCCCCGGCAGCCTCCACCACCGCCAGACGCCGAACAACCTGCACCAGCACCTGCGCCGCCAGCCTCACGGATGGTCACCGACGATCACAAAAACAGAACCCTTCGTCCAGTACAGCGCTATGACTTCTCCGTTACCCACTCTGTCACCTTGCCGGTACCAGCGAACTACCGAGCGCCCTAGCGCTAGTTGATAACGGACCTGGCGCCCGTCCCCGCCCTCCGGGCGCCAATATTGTGACGGGCAAGTGGATTTTCAAAACACAATTTCCACTCAGAAAATTCCCTTCCCGCCACAAGGCACATCCGTTCTCGCGGCTTCTCCCGCCGCCACGGCATCGAGTACGACGAACGTTCAGCCCCCGTCAAGCCTGCCACGATCCGTGTTGTCCTCAGCCTTGCAGCGTCACGCTCTTGGCCCATTCACCAGCTCAACATGAAGAATGCCTTCCTTCATGGGCATCTGTCTGAGACAGTGTACTGCCAGCAGCCTGCTCGTCCTGACGATGTTTGTCTCCTGTAGCGTTCGCTATATGGCCTGAAAGAGGTCCCTCGGGCATGGTCGCAGCCTACCTTCGACAGCTCGGTTTCATCGACTCCGTCTCCGACACGCCCCTCTTTGTGCTCACACAGGGGGATGCCACTGCCTACCTGCTCCTGTACGTCCACAACTGGTCTTCTACAGCGGATGCCTCCACTCTGAGTTCACCACTTCCTCGGCATCTCTGTCATGCGCTCGCTAAAGGGTCAGCGCCATCTCTGTCACTCGCTCGCCAAAGGGTCTCTTCCTCTCCCAGCGTCAGTACGCCGTCGACCTCCTCCAGCGGGCGGGCATGGCCAAGTGTCACCCCACTGCCACACCAGTTGACACTCGGGCCAAGCTCTCCGCCAGTGACAGCGCTCCAGTCGCCGACCCTTCACAGTAACAGAGTCTCGCTGGTGCATTGCAGTACGTGACACTTACTCATCCCGAGCTCGCCTACGTGGTTCAGCAGGTATGCCTCTTCATGCACAACCCTCGCAAGCATCATCTCGTGTTGATCAAGCACATCCTTAGCTACGTGAAGGGCACTTTGTCCATATGCCTCCACCCTACTGATGTTAGGGTTATCTATATGACAGCTGACCGTGTCCATCACCACCGAACGAAGCACATACATGCATAGACATGCACAGTCCAGCCGTTGGGCTATATATATGAAAGGTCACGCCCCTAAAGGGTGTGCGGTGTTTCCCACTTTTGCCTACAGATTTGCTAAAATGAGCAAGGAAAAAATGGGTGGCCATTGGGAAAGCTAGAATGTCTCCCTCATGTGGCCAAGGATGCTGTGGTCCATTAGACAGTGGTAAAGTGATATTTGAAGTAACTACTAATTTTATTTTACTTTTTGCAAGGGAACATACAACCGTTCATTGTTTAAGAATAAACAAGTCTTGTTGCCAGTTTCTAAAACTATTGCATGGTGTGGATTAGTTTATGCTTATCTCTGTACAAAAATGAAAAGCTTAATAAGGAATCCAAACATCCCTTTAGTGTCTAGTTTCTACATGAAGGTAGACATTGCTGTCGCAGGTCAAACATCATGAATTTGATGACTACCGTACATATAAGTCATACAGATCAACCATATGGTATCATTAGACTTTATCAGTAAACAAACACATGATATTTCAAGGCTTTGGCTATAACATACCAGGGAATTTTTTGCCTTCCCCTCGTCTGATTTTTTTTCTAGCCCTTGGTTCAAGACAAGATCAAAGAATCACACCTTCTGGAAGCTCCTCTTGACCCTCCCCACTGCCCCAGCCCAACCTTCCTGCTCGCGTTTTCCACAGTACCCGCATACCAGATCTAGTGCCAACTTCCTCCACTGTAATAATTAGGTTTTACCAAGATATTCCCCATGATGCCATCCACCCCACCCTACTAGTCATCCTCCACCATCCCAGCTGGCAGTGCGCCGCTGCTGCACTGCCTCACAACCCACCCACCAACCACATCCACTGTGGGGCTGACCTTGTAAGCCTAGGAATGGAGAAATACTTGCTGAACCCTGAACACTCCAAACCCTAGTGTTACAAGATCAGACAACTAATTGTGATTAATTGTCCTTATCGTAACATGGGGCTCGACAAGGATCCTCGAAACAATTAACTCGACTAGAAAACTAAGTTCCTATGGGCTGACCACATGGACCTTGGCACCCCACAACTGATGTGGCTGGGCTGCCTCTAGGGACTTATGTTAGATGATTATAGATTAGGCAAGGATATCCGTTGATTGGGTGTTTCCTATAAACCCAACTTGATCCTTGCCTCTATATTGTACTCCCCTTGTACAATCAATCTATAGTTTCTATGCCATATTCACTTAACTTTGGAGTTCTTGGGAATTGGGCTTCGAAAAAGAAGTTGATCCTCCCAAGCACGCTTAACTTTGGAGTTCTTTGGAAAATTGGGTTTCCATAAAGAAGTTGCAACTTATTGGTAGTATTCTATCAATCTTATTAAGCCCTCGGCTAGAACGTGGCATCCTCACCCCCTTAGGAGAATGATGTCCTCGTCGGTCAATCCCAAGTGAGGAACGTCCCCCTTGGCCATGTCCGTGTGTCCTATGCCAGCGATCACACACCATCCATGTGCACCATGCCTATGCAACTACACCCACATGCGCCCGTGAAACCGCGAGGGTCGGCTCTAATACCATTTGTAACGTCCCACCCGTGCCCATTTACAACTGGCGGCTTTTTAAGAAACAAGATTGTCCTCACAAACCAACACAAGTCTTTTCTACAAACTTTGTCCTCACTCGCGCGAACCTAGGAAGAATTTTCTGGTCGGTCACCCATCCCCAAATTGCTCCAAGCCAAGCACACTTAACTTTAGAGTTCTTTGGAATTGGGCTTCCGCAAAAGAAGTTGCAACTAGTTGGTCCGAGTATTCTATCAATCTTATTAAGCCCTAGGCGACACCAATCCTATAGTTGTTGCAGCAGAGGGGGCACATGTGGTTTGATGCATCAGACTTTTGTGGTCTTGCCGGAGCCCTGCAGTCCTTGACGTTTACTCGCCTCGACATTGCCTATGTTGTCCACCGGGCACGTCTTCACATGCATGACCCCCAAGAGCCCCATCTCGCGACAATAAAGCAGATACTTGGCACTCTCCACCTTGGTCTCCTGCTACGACCGCCTACATCGACTCCTCGTGCTATGCCGTGTTTCTAGGTGACAATCTCAAAACATGGTGTCAAGATCCAGCGCTTAAGTCGAGTATCGCGCGGTGGCTCATAGAATTGCCAAGGCCACTTGGCTGCATCACCTTCTCCATGAGCTGCACGCCCATCTTCAGCGCGCCATAGTGGTGTACTGTGACAACGCTGCCGCCGCATGATCTCCAATCCAGTTCAGCATCAATGCACCAAACACATCGAGATCGACTTTCACTTCGTCCCAGAGCCACTTGCACTTGGTGCTCTCTTCATGTCTTGCATGTTCCTACCTCTTCGCAATAAGCAAACATCTACACCAAAGGGCTTCCTTCTTTGGTCTTCATGGAGTTCAGGTCTAGTCTCGAACGTCGCATCGGGGCGACGTTTCGACTCCTAGGGAGGGTTAGACTAGGTGCCTATGGGTTGTGGCCACATGGGCCTTGGCACCCACGCCTGATGTGGCTGGGGTGCCTCTAGGGACTTATGTTAGATGATTATAGATTAGACAAGGATCTCCGTTGATTGGGTGTTTCCTATAAACCCTACTTGATCCTTTCCTATATATCGTACTCCCTTATACCGCTATCAATCAATCTACAGTTTCCCTATGCATATTCACTTACAAGGCCATCTGATCGATTAGTTAGGTTGCACCAGCCCAACAAATTTGTATGGTGGGTAGAATTTGGCCCACCTTTAGTTGGCCCATTAGGTTTATATAGTATACTAAGAGAACGCCCCGCGCGTTGCCACAGGAATTGCCGGTGTTAGTAGAAGATTTTTAGCATTCTGATATGGACAACTAAATATATGTTAGTAAATGATGTGGTTTTCTAATGTGAATAGTGTTAGAATATTAACTCCTCTTATCCCTAGATTAGCCTTTATTATTAGCTATGATCGCGCCCTGTTCGAGGCTGGATGGTCCTTTCGGCCCGCCCTTTGGGCTCCCTAGTTCCCTCTATTTATATGTAACCCTCATGTAAACTCGTATCAATCTAATCTCATGCCCGTTGGCATTCTATCATGGTATCGCCTTGACTAATCTGGTCCCGACCTTCTCCTTCCACCGCTTCGCTTCTACCACCGCCACGCCTGCGCCCTTTCTTCTTCCGCCGCCGTGCCATGGCCGGCTCTCCCTCCGATTCCTCCCCAGCCAGGTGCCGCCACCGTGGCCACACGCCACCAAGCGCGATGAGGCCCCGCCGCCGCCAAGAAGCCGGAGGCCGAGGCCGACTTTCGCCGCCGAGCACAACACCCAACTCCGTGAGGAGGCCGCTCTCCTCACGCCCGCCGCCGCCCGAAGAGCGCGCCCGCGCCGCCGCTGCTGACAAAAGCGCGCGGAGGCCGACGCCCGGAACAGCAAGCCGCGCCCTTCGTGACCAGGCCTCTCGCGACGGACGACCTCCGCGATGACCTCTCTCAAGACGACGACGACCACCTCTCCGATGCGCCAGCCCATCGCCGCCACTTACAGCCTGCCGCCGCCGGGCCCGTAACATCGTGAACTTGATTCCGATCGTTTTCGGGCCTCCGCCTTCCAACTACCGGCGGCACGGCCACGTCCCTCCTCATCCTCGGCCGCTCGCCCTCCAGACCATGTTCTCGGCGACGCCTCTCTCCCCTCATCGACCCGGCATGGTCCCGCATGGATTACGTGGTCGCTTCCCCGGATCTTCAACACTATCTCCCCGACCTCCTCGACGTCATCCACGAGCGCGATGGCATCACGGCCACGCCGCCGGCTCCGGCCTTGAGCGGCGGTTCCTCAACAACCGTGAGTCTCATGCTCCTCGACGTCGAGTTCCGCCCCTTTTCGGGGTGCCCTCTCGATCGGCGACCACGCCCAAGATGAAGGGGCATGGCCGCGCCGCCGATCTTGGCGGAGCCCGCCCAGACCGCACCTCGTGCTGAACGCCCTCTCGCGGCCTCAACGAACGCCTTTCCGGCTCATGGCGCAGCTCGCCACGCAGCGCCGGCCGTTCCCGCCACCGGCCCTCCCCTCCCCCACTGTGAGCCGGACTTTCTAACCGACGACCTTGTGCAAGTGTTTTACCCCCCCGCAGTACTTCGGGTCGCTAGTGCCATCCCGGCTCCTCGTTCGGGCTCGTTGTTTTGGACTCCTCCACCGGGCTTTCCCAAAGACCGCGATGGTCGCCCGCTGTCGGGCCTGGGCGGCACCGGACATCGGCCTCCCAATCTCCCCGCTTTGGATTTCCCCCAGCCAGACCCTTCACCGACGCCGGCCCACCCCACGGCGCCCACGGCCCCGCGCCCCTGGTGCCCCCACGCAGTGCCCCGAAGACGGCCATGTGCCGCCCGCGTGGCGCCCCCCACCCCGGCGCCCCATGGTCGAGACGGCACCGCGCTACCAAATCGCTGATTACTCACGTCTACTCGGCGTGCCACCGACCGACCTCCCCGGTTCGCCCTCGACGGTCCAAAGACGTCCCATCCCCGCCTCTTCGTCAAGCAAGGCCCACGGCTTCCCACCGGGTGTTGTTCCCATCCGGCCGGGCCGCCAACCGGTCATGGCATGGCGACCGCGGAAGATTGGGTGCCGCAGCCCCTTGTGCAGCCCCCCGTGTTGCTCTTGCACACCGGGAGGCCCTCTCTCCGCTGCCAAGATCCTGCCGGAGATGCTCTTGCCGATCCCCTAGCGCCATGGCCATGGAAGCGTAAGAACGCTGCTCTTCCGGACAACCGCACTTGGGACCTTGTTCGCGACCGCCAAGGCCAATGTGGTTACGGAGAAGTGGATTTTCAAACATAAGTTTCATGTTGATGGTTCGTTGGACAGATACAAGGCCCGTTGGGTGCTTCGTGGGTTCACTCAACGCCCGGTGTTGATTACGACGAGACTTTCATTTTGCCGTCAAGCTCAGCCACCTGGCCCGCGCTGCCGTCGTCACTCGCTCACTCCGGGACTGGCCTATTCATCAACTTGATGTGAAGAACGCCTTTCTTCACGGCACCCTATCCAAAACAGTGTACTGCTCTCAACCTACAGGCTTTGTTGACCCGGCTCTTCCTGATCATGTTTGCAAGCTCAACAAGTCCCTTTATGGATTGAAGCAGGCACCGCGTGCTTGGTACAGCCGCTTTGCCACCTTCCTGATCTCACTAGGGTTTTCTGAAGCAAAGTCGGATACTTCATTGTTCATATACCGCCGCGGCAATGACAGAGTCTTCTTGCTCCTCTACGTTGATGATATTGTGCTCACTGCCTCCTCACCGCAGCTCCTTCAGCGTACCATTTTCAGCCCCCGAAGCAAGAGTTTGCCATGAAGGATTTGGGTCCTTTGCATCACTTCCTTGGTGTGGCTGTTGCCGCCACAAGGACTCCTTATTTCTATCTCAGCGGCAATACAATCTGGACATTCTCACCCATCATGGAATGAGCGGCTGCAACCCTTGCTCCACCCCGGTTGACACCTGTGCTAAAGTGTGCTAAAGTCTCCGCTGATGCTGGACCTCCATGATCCGACCGCCTATCGTAGCTTGGTAGGTGCACTGCAATATTTGACTTTTACACGGCCAGACATCGCCTATGCTGTCCAACAGATTTGCTTATACATGCATGACCCTCGGGAAGGTCATCTTGTTGTCGCCAAACGGATTCTCCGCTACCTTCAAGGCACGCTCAGCCATGGGCTTGTCATCTCGAAGACAGCCCCACTCGCCTAGTTGTCTACACCGACGCCGATTGGGCCGGCTGCCCCGACACTCGCCGCTCCATCTCCGACTACGCCGTCTTCCTTGTTGGCAGCCTCGTCTCTTGGTCCTCCAAGCGCCAGCCCACCGTGTCTTGGTCCAGCGCTGAGGCAGAGTACCGCGCCGTTGCCAACGGTGTTGCTCAGGAGCTCCACCACCCGCTGACCTCCGCGGGTCTTGTCTATCACCATCTACCTCTCCACCAACCCTATTCAGCATCAGCGTACCAAGCATGTGGAGATTGATCTTCATTTCGTCCGCGAACATGTTGCCATTGGTGCAGTCCGGGTTCTTCATGTTCCCACCACGTCACAGTTCGCCGACGTCTTCACCAAGGGGCTTCCTTCCACTGTCTTCATAGAGTTTCGCTCCAGTCTGAACGTTCGTTCCCACGACGCTCCGACTGCGGAGGGTGTTAGAATATTAACTCCTCTTATCCCTAGATTAGCCTTTATTATTAGCTATGACTATCGCCTTTGTGTTCTGCTGGATCGGCCCTTTCAGCCTACCCTTTGGGCTCCCTAGTTCCCTCTATTTATATGTAACCCTCATGTAAACTCAGTATCGATCTAATCTCATGCCTGTTGGCATTCTGTCAAATAGCTTGAATGAAGACATAATGACGGCAAGATAGTTGAATGTGCTTGTCGCCCAAAAAAAAAAAAAAAAAAAAGGGTGCTAGTGAGATGTTTTAGTGGATGCTAATGTGGACAAGACACTTTGCATGGAAGATAAATTGCTAGTGGGGTCTATGATAGGAGATATAGATATAGATGCTGTGGAGAGGAGAGAAGGAGGAGCAGCAGCAGCCGTTTTTTTTCCAGGTCCCAATTCCACTCAGCCAGCTCCTCCCTCCGCCCCCACCTCCGCCTAGGTCCCAGGGTGGCCCCTGGAGGACCTAAACCTAAAGTTGCAGCTTTGAGGTCCATGACCACCAAGATGAGCCACCGCTCTTCCTCCTCGAATGTTGGTGTTTGCTGTTACTAACCTTTGATGTTTGAGTGTATAACGAGTCCCTTTGGGACATCGATCATCAACAAATAGATGTAGAGAACTCCTTATGGGCAATGTAGACATAGAATATATGGCCCCTGACATACTTAACCGCCCCCCTCCTCCTCTCCCGTGAAAACTCAAGGCAAAGTGGAGGATTTGAACCATTTAGTTTGACCAAATAGATGATGGTGCTCTCGAGTTTGTGCTTTAGTGAAAAAGTCTGCACTTGCAGTTCAGAGGGCACATACTGAAGAGAAATTGTTTTTGTTGACAATGAGATCGAATAAAAGAGACATCAACACCGATATGATTTGTGAGTTCATGCTTCATGGATCATTGGCAATCTGTACTGCTCCAGTATTATCTCAAAAAGAGGTGTAGGAGCATCACAAGAAATACCAAAGTCAGCTAGCAACCACTGAAGCCATACAATCTCTCTCTCTCTGAAGTGGTGGTAGCAAGAGCTCAAAGTTCTGCCTCTGTACTAGAGCATAAAGTTTCGCTAAAAGCCTAGTCACGCCTAGGCATTTTGTATATATACTAATATACATATATTATCTTCTAAAAATAAAAATCAACAGCTGAATAGTGAACCTAATAAAAAGAAAGGCTGGCCTAGATAGTTAAAAACTAGTCCATCTCTAGCGGAACTTTGCTAGAGCGAGATAAGAACCACTTGGAATGCAATAGCCTGTGACAGAACCACGATCTGTGGGATCACTAGCCCAAGTGGAGTCCGAATAAGCATAAAGATGAAGTATGGCAGCAACAACAGAGAAAGGTCGAGGTTATTGGAGATGGGAAAAGCAGGACGGAGCTTAAAAGAAAAAATCGAGGGTGGGGCAGGATAAAAAATACCTGATTGACAAATAGCAATCCAGTATTCAATTCCTTGTGACATTAATATATCATTTAAAAACTGTTGGTCACAGTCTTGCATTACATATTAATAACTGCATCTATGCAATTAGTTTTTCATATACAAAATCATAACATATGCAGCAAACATATAACAGACCTCATATATGTCCCAAGGCGAATATACGATTTTTATCATATGGAATGTAAGGTAAGAAAATCAACAATGTAGCATAACACACCTGATATTTATCCCAAGGTGAATATACAATTGTCCATATGCTCTAACCTGGAGAACTTCATTTGTACAATTACCAAAAGTTGCTTCCATCCACTTTCTGCATGATTTATGGAATTGATAAGGCACCAAAAATTATAGTGAAAATCTGGGAAGCAAGATACTCAGAAGAAAAACTATATCCCAACCAATGAATCTAGAAGTCTAGCTAAACCAATGCAAGATAAAGAGTAGGGATTTCCTCAGATAGGCTGATCGCATGACAGAACTTAATGGCCATCCATTTGCTTTATGTGTAAAATAAACCGCAAATAGAAGGTACTTGAACTCAAACACACATACCTTCCCTAAGCTGTCTACATGAACAACTTCTCTTTTCAGGACAACATCAGTAGGTGATTGTGAAATTTGAACGTTTTTGCTCAATTCCTTTGAATTTCTAGAAGACGAGTGTGCCTATTGCAAGCAATTGCTTTCAAAATAAGTGCTTCAACATCAATGCAACTAAGATCAATAGAAAGATCAACCTCTTTATCAGTAAGTGGATCCAGTATAAATGAGCTGTGAAGACAATTTATCAGCATATCCTTCCCTGCCTCGATGCTGATAAATGGGGATAAATCAGGTTCTGTTGAACCACTGATGTTTTCGCCTAGCCAGTAATTCACCTTTCAAACCAGGTATCCTGGAACCACTCTGATCAAGTTCCCCATCTTGCCCAAGTTGCACCGAGCATTATGCCCAACTTGTGCTACACTATTATCTGAGATAAGTTCAGACCTTATTGCGTCTTTCCATCTACCCTGCCGCAGAAAGTTAGCCTGCCTAATCACAGTATCCATAACAAAGAGACACACATAATTCATGCAGTACAGTATACAAAATCATCAAGGGATTGTCAGTGTTAGCCATCCTCCGCTCTCAATATCATCACCCAAAGCATATCTTCTCGTCTCTTCAAGCTTAATGGGTCCAGTCTTCTCACCAACAAGTAACTCCATATGCAATAACCTCCAAAGCGAGAAATGGCCACGGTAACCCAATGTAAGAAGAACTTTAAACTCTCCACGTACACAAAGATTGGCTATCCCATCAGTCACCTAAACCTCTGAAATTTCCTTAGGAAGTGAAGTTTCAAGTAATTTTGCCCGCATAAGGGTGTTTAATACCTTCAAAGTAGGCCTTCGCTCATCTTGAAAAAGTGTATTCTGGGTTCCTATTTCCTCTATACATTTTGGTAATCTCCTATAACTCCCTGTACAAAGGACTTCTGTAGCAAATGGAACATCAAAAATGGGAGCACGGGCCTGCTGCAGTCCTTCATGCATAAAGAACAGCGAAGTCTGCTGTTTGAGTGAAACATGTTTCATGGCTAGAGAGCGTTGATGCCAGTTGCTGGCAGTAATTAACCAGAGGAACCTGAAAAAAGATCCAAATCACATGTCTCAATCACAGAAAAAAAAATTTAAATAGTATCATCTCTAGCAAAAGAACAAAGGATAAAAGTTCTGAAGAACTAAACAGAGTTGTAACTTTTTTTTTTCCTCACACAGAGCAGGAAAACTGCGTGTCATTTCATCAGGTACAGGAAAAAAGAACCAAAGGAGAGGCAGAGCCAACTCCCCTAGAGAACCTAGTATAAGACTAACAGTGCCACACTGGAAGGAATGACTAAAACCCATCAGGAGCCTAACCACATAACCTGCTGTTTGCATCTTTTGATTGCTGCATTAGGGGAAGATTAGGATTAGCATTTCCATCTTGTCCCCTGTGCTGTAGCAGCATGGCTGAGGCAGCTATGAATCAACATGGCAAAGGCCATGCCTGTACCTTAGGAGTAGAAGATCACCTTTCTAAAAGGATAATCTAAGCCAGGTACAGTAGGTAGTATCGCTGAGCAAAGCTTGTACCTAGGAGTAGTGGTTGGTGTACTCACCATATCTTAGTGTACCATAGTTGGTACTAGATTGTGTATAAGTAGGAGCCATACGCAATGCAATGAAATCAGTTCAATTGCCCCCAACATTCACAGTTTCGGGTTCAGCCACTGCTGAACCGGGTGCTGTGTGAGTGTTGAGCTCGGCTCATCTTCTACCTTGGTGCAAGGTTGAGGGAAGAGGGAGAGGTGAGGTGCTCACCTCAGTGCTTGGTGCAGGTGCCAACACCTGCTTCAAGAGCCTCCGGCAGCTTGGGACTCACAACCGGTGCCCTTCGCCAATTTCTTTCGAGCAAGGAACTCTTAATTTTTTCTTGTCCCGGCACACACGCTCGTAATGGTGTTGCTCACACGCCGTAATGGTGGTGTTGCCGAGGCGCAAGCATCGTCATCTTCTTGAAACAGCTTGTGCTCTTATGATTGCTTCCTCACCTCATTTTTGGGCTGAAGCAATCTTCACCGCCACCTATTTAACCAACATTCAACCCTCATATGCTCTTAAAGGTGGCATCCCATATGAGTTTTTTAGACATCCACCCGATTACTCAGGCCTTCACCTTTTGGATGTCTCAGTGCTATGTTCTTCACTTCTTCTCGCTCCTTGTGAACGCACTAAACTGGCCCCTCAATGCATTGAATGTGTTTTCTTAGGCTACGGTGCTGAGCACAAGGGCTATCATTGTTGGGATCTAGTTGCTCGCCGTATGCGGATCTGTCGGGGACGTTATTTTTATAAGTCTCATTCCTTCTATCCTCGGCCCTCCTCTCGATCTTTCTCACAAAGCCGTTGTCAAGCCCTCTGTCCTTCTTGACTTTTCCTCATGCACCTATCTCCACCGTCTTGTCTTCCTCCACCACCATCATCCCCACCTCCACCCTCTCTCCCCTGCCCCTTGAGCCGCAGTCTAATGCAGAACTTGGTCTATTTATGATTCCAAACCTCAGTGATTCACACCTACACTCATCGGCTCGGGACCCCTCACCTGTTGAGTCACCTTCCGATGTCTCATCTCCTGCCGAGACATCTTCGGTTGAGATTCTTTCTCTCAAATCTCCTCCAATTATAACCTTCGCGGTCATGGATCGCCAAGCCCCGCCGACCGGTATGGTTTTGTCGGACTCGTCTTTTCTAAGCTCGTTACATACCATGTTGCCATTTGTCATCCTAAATGGCAACTTGCCATGGCCGAGGAGATCGCTGCTCTTGAGCACATGGCACTTGGGATCTTGTTCCTCTTCCTTCTCATGCTTGTCCCATCACGCGTGGGTTTATAAGCTCAAGACTCGCCTAATGGCTCTCTTGAGCGTTATAAGGTGCCTTGTTGCTCGTGGGCTTTCAAGAAGAGTATGGTCGTGACTATGATGAGACATTTGCTTTTGTGGCTCACATGACCACTATTCTCGCACTCTCCTTGTTGTGGCTTCGCTCGCGCTTTGTTCATTTCTCAACTTGATGTCAAAAATGTCTTCCTTAATGGTGAACTGAGGAGGAGGTCACATGCGACCACCTCCTAGGTGTTTTGCTCGACATTTTCTTCTTGATGGCATGGTTTGTCATCTTCGTGAACTCTCTTTATTGATGAAACAAGCTCCCGTGCTTGGCTTTAGCGCTTGGCCTCCGTGATCATTGATGCCGGTTCTTTCCCCGAGCGTACCATGATCCACTTTATTTATTCACACACATCACCAGCGGTTGCACTCTTCTTCTACTTTATGTAGATGATATGATTATCACCGTGATGATTCGGTATATTGCCTTTGTCAAGGCACGCCTCGCTGAGCGCTTTTGTCCGATATTGGTCCTTTTCGCTATTTTCTTGGGATTGAGGTTTCTTCCACCTCCGATGGCATCTATTTATCCCAAGAGAAATACATCCAAGATCTTTCTTGCTCGCTCTTCCCTCACCGATCATCGCACCGTTGAGAGTCCCATCGAGGTTAATCTTCGCCCGTGCCACCGATGGTAAACCTCTCACCGATCCCACTTGGTATCGCCATATTGTTGGGAGTCTTGTCTATTTGTTTGTGACCCGCCCCGACATCTCATATGTTGTGCACATTCTTAGTCAATTTGTTTCTCGCTCCCACCAATATCCATTATAGCCATCATCTTCATGTCTTATGCGTTATCTTTCGTGGAAACCATTACACGCCGCCTCCGTTTTTCCCGTGTTCTAGCTCTTTTTCAACTCCAAGCTTACTCGATGTTACTTGGGCTAGCGACCGTGACCGTCGCTTCTTTTTCGCCTATTGTATCTTTTATTGGTGGATCTATCATTGCTTTTTTTGATAATACATATATGTATTCTTGGGTAAGGAAAATGTACAAATACAAGTAGAAATACATATACATACTAACCTGGATATATAGCCAACCGTCTAACCAACTTGCACAAAAGGTACTGGCAAAAAAAGTACAAAAGAAAACCTCGACCTTGTGCATTCCAGAATCGCCAGGCCGCCTTGCCGACGCCGCCGCCATCGATTAAGCAGACCGCCATTGCCGAAGGAGACAAGGTTGCCCCAACGTAGAGCACCCCATCGACTCGGGCTTTGATAAGAGTCACATTAGAAGAAGACGCCGAAAGACCGTCCGGCACGGGACACGCCCCAGTTCCTCCCATTCAACCGAGCTCACCATCGAACACCGTGGCTGGGAGAAGAAGCTCATTCGCCGCCTCCTTTGCCAAAGAACCCACAACCACCACAACATCCATGGAGAAGAGAACCGCCGGATCCGCCGCCTCTCCGAGATAACTGGAAACACGGGACGAACTCTGCCTTCCTAGACAAGATCCTAACACAAAGCGGACCTCACCTTCATGCGCTGCCGTCGCGAAGACCAAGAAAAGCGCCGCCGAGACGGGAAGAGCACACAAGGACCTTATTTCATGACGCCTCGCCGCCTCAACGCAACCGCCGAAAAACATAGACCTAGATACTTCAAGAGAGAGGAAAGAAGTACCTCCCCGTTTTTTGTCTCTCTCATTGCTTGGAAGAGACAAAGAAAGCTCTCATTGACCGAAGACAAATTCGCTCTCGAGTGCAGAGGCCGAAGTTGTAAGTTATGAGCTCTTGCGAGGGCAGAGGTTACATGGCTTCTACGCCCACTCCTCTACTTGAGAATTTCGTGTTTTCGTTTCTACCCCACCCTCTTCTATCTGGACAATACGGTATATGTTAGCTCGTGTTCCCCGTGAAGCATGAGCTCACCAAGCACATTGAGTTGATGCATACTACACTTGGTCTCGTGTGCAAGATGATGTCATTGCTCTCACTATGGCTGATTTCTTCACCATTTCTTTGATGCAGCGCGAGCTCAAGCATCGGTTCTTTCTCTCCAAACTCGTTGTTTGTGATCCACCTCGAATTTGAGGGAGGGGGGGGCGGGGGAGATGTATATGGTGTATAACATATTACATGTTTGGGTTGTTGTCCCAGGAATAGATTGAGCTCCATTCCCAACACCTAAGAGGGCTATAAAGCAATGCACGCTATGGATGCTATTGTTGGTTGTCAATGGGTTTCGATATAAAGGGTGCTCTCCGGACAGGTAGATGACCTCCCATTACAACCCGAGGTGCAGATCGATCTTTGGAAGGTAGCCAAATCTGGGTCCTATTAAATCGCCTTTACGAGCTTTTTTCCTTGGCACAATTCGGTTTGCACCATGGAAGAGTGTGTAGATGACTTGGGCCCCCATTTGCTGCAAATTCTTCATCTGGCTTGTTATTAAGAATCGCTGTTGACAGCCAATCAGGTCACCAGAAGAAGTCTCACACACCCTGCTGCTTGCCCCTTTTGTGACCAAAAATGAAACTGTACAACACTTGTTAGTCTCCTGCGTTTTTTGCCTGTTAGGTTTGGTATATAATCCTACAGAAGGTCAGCCTAGCCTCGTTGTTCCTCAGCCAACACTGAAACAAGTTCTTTGGCTGGTGGCCAAGCTGTGATGGGTGTGCCAAAAGCCTATAGAAACGGAATCACCAGTATGATCATCCTTGTCTCTTGGGAAATCTGGAAGCACCGAAATGGTTGTCGTTATTGGCATTAGCCCAAAGCATTCCTATCTTGCTGCAGATTATCACTTATGAGAGCATTTTGTGGTGTAAAGCAGGTGCAAAAGGTTTTCAGGAGTTGCTTACCAAGGCAATTGCTGGAGGTCATTGACCTATTTTCGCTCTAAGGCACTAGCCATCTTAGATGGGTTGCTTCTGTCTCTTTGTCTCTTGGGGTTTTTAGTTTCTTGCTGACGAAGTTGTGTGTCTCCTGGTGTGAGTGCAGGTCACTTCCTTCCCTTAGTTTCCTTTTTTATCTTCTTTAGGATCCTAGGACTCGACACGCCAAGAGATCAGGGCCTCCTGCTTCCATTTGTGGTCTTCGCCATCCGTGGATGCACAGGCACACTCGCCTGGATCGATCCCATGGTCGGCAGTGGTGTGGTGCATCCTGCCACTTCTCTGAGCACCAACCCTGGTGGGCCCCAAGTGCTCCCTAGGTGGATAATGCTGGTGGGCCCATCCACGGTAGCTTTTATTGCCTCTCAGTCAAAAGTTGTGGCATGGGTTTATGCATACCTTGCAAAGCTTGGTCAGGTTCAGAGAATAGTTCATATTTGAGCTTGACGACATGCTAGTTCGCTTGTGAGGCAAGATTGGGTCCAGTCAGGAGATACAAGACAACATATTTGAGTTCTGGAAAAGTGATCAATGCTAAATACTGAAATTGCCTCTCGTGCTTTGTGCATGACTTGTCATCTGTTGATGGACAGACTACATATTTGAATTTATGCCAGCTCCATTTTCATGTCTCTGCGAAGGTTGTTGTTTGGCTCTGATGAAGCTTACAACATATCTTCGACTCAATTTTCAACCTTCAATGCCACAGTGCACAAGGGAGGCCTTTTGGAGGCCTTTGTCACCATTGCCCGGCGTTAATGTTTGCTGCATTACCCAATGGGTCATCTTGAAGACTTTCCGACACTTTTGTGGGATTTGATCGGGGATCCTACTCAAATTCATATTGTCATGAAGTCTACTCCTATACTACCTTAGGAGCAGTTAAGGATTTATTTCCAGTTGTTTGGCAGCTGACTCTGTGGTACTTAGGGATTTATATCCCCAATTTTATGTACTCTGGCTCTAATGTTTTAATATATAGGAGTTTTCAAAAAAAATACGCAGCTTTCCTACGTGTTCAAGAAAAAGCTAAAGGTCTTAGCTAGTATAAATAGGTGAGGATCCTGAGGCTGTTTTGTTCGCTCTCCCCTTTTCTTTTCTCTCCTTTCGCTCGTCAAGCTTCAAATAGCAGCCTCCTTTAACCTCATCAAGGTCAAGGCTAAAATGGCAGGAATTGTGTCAAACAGAGCTCGCACGACACAGCCCAATCAAGGGTGATCCCAAGCAAAGCCACCTAGGTAGGTTTGTTGATGGACAGTTTATAGAGCATAATGTTTTCTGCACCCCACCAGCAGGAAGCAAAACTCGCCAAGAGACAGTACCGAGAGTTTGGATGCTGTTGGAGCTTAAAAAATTTAGTCATCTTTGTGAAGTTGGTTTCTCAACCTGTTGGTGCTGTTTTAATAGCTGTTATTCGGGACTGTTGAGTGTTGCCGCTTGTGTTAGTAGTAGTCAAACTGAAGGCCAACTTTTGTTCTGATATTATGTTTTCTATTGCGGATGTATTTGGCCAGGTGTAACTGAGTCCCCTGCATGTTTCGTTGCAAGCTTGGTTTATTGTTGGAGATAGTCTAGTGGTCTTATTAATACTGTGATTCTGTTGCTTGTTTGAGTAATGAAATTTGGACAGAACTTGGACAGAACAACCTACATGAAAATAATGCTTTATTTAGCAAACAAAACCTATAATCCAACTCCATTTAAAAAGCTACAATCACCTTCCAAAATTATAGCCTCCCCATATCTGATTATACAAAGTAAAATATTTTTATAATCTTTTTCAAACGCACATGGATATATATACATAACCTACCAAATGAAAAGGCTATGCACAGTTGAACAGTGTTAAAACTTCAGGCAGAAGCAGAAATGCCATACTGCTGGAGATGAGGTTTTGTTTTTAGTTTTCATTTTAATGAGGACCTGCACCAGTGTACAAAGGATGGTACTAAGCATCTAGATATAAAATTTATCACTATATCCCCCCCTCATTTCGAAATAAAACAAGGGTATTTTTACATGGAGCCTTGGATCCAATCGAAATGAAACATTAGTTAATTTTAACTGCCAATGAAGTTACAACGTTGTGATCTAATCTAACATAAACCAAATTGTGAATTTGTGATGTTTTTTGCATGCCAAGGTCAAGGGAGCGAGGTAGTTACAGAAGATTGGGCTCGTATGTCATGCTGACTCCTGTTAATGTGTAAACAAGGACTAACTAATTTTTAGTCCCTAACTTACCAAAACATGGGGACTAATAGTCTCTTTTTCCACTAGTCTTCAAGAGGGACTACAATGGTCATATCTAGTCCCCCTAGTCCATAGTCCCAAAAAATCCAAACACCCCTTTTATTTCTTGATCCAACTATATCCTAGTGTCATGTTGCCTTCATCCTAATAAATGCATACAGCATGAGTGATGTCAGGAGGACCTAAGCAAGCCTAATCGATCCAAAATAGTTATTGCGCTAATGAACAAAAAAAAAAAAACATGGTTCGCTTCACAAAATTACATCTGTAATTGAACATATAAGGCTTGATTAAATTTTGGGGAGGTTAGATAATCGGCTGGGGCTGACCTGCTGACACCACTTGGGCGAGGATATGGAGCTGGAGGCATATGCTGCGTGCGGTCGACGAATCCTGGAGTTGTGCCGGATCTTCTTCTCGGTGTCCGACTCCAGCTGCACGCCCTTCCTTCCCTGCGCCTGCTTCCGCCTCTGCCCAGACCTTCCCACGAGCTCCCGCGCAGCGCCAGGTACGACTCGGCCGCGAGAGCCGACCATCGCGCCTTAGCTCTACTACGTTTGCTGCCCCAACTCCACCGCCATGGCCTTCGGCCCTCAGGCTAGACCGACTGAGATGTCTTTATCACAGAGGAGATTCGTGTTCCTCGGGGCGGAGGGATCCAGCCCATCGCGACCAAGCTGCTCTCACCAGCGAGGAAGGGCCAATCCGTCCAATTTCGGGTCAATGTCAGGTGGATCTCCGCTCCTGGCGATGTGAAGGGTGGAGGCGGGGACGACGGCTGACGGCAAAAGGAGGGTAGTTGAAGCCAGCGGCGGAAAAATGGTGTCTCTCGAGGCGGCGAAGGCGGCGGAGAAGCTCGCGTGCTGCAGCGAGAGCAGCCTGCTTGATCCGTTAGAGCCTGTTCCGCTTGGCTTACCAGCCAGCGGTCAGTAAACAGTCAGTATTTTCTCTCACCATCAGTACGCGCGCCACGAAATGGCTGATCGTGCTACTCAGCGTGTAGAGACCTGCACTGACGAGCCTAGTGTGCTCTTAGCCGCCTCCTCGCTTTTGGTTTGGGGATCCGGCACGGACCTTACTGGCTACGTCGTTTATTTTAAGTTTGCCGCTACCTGCGTTTCTATGTTTAATGTTCTCTATACATTCCTAGTCGCTCACTTTCTCCGCCTCATCTCTCATTTATATTTTACTTACTACTACGGCTCTGCGCTAGTACATCGCGACTAGGGCTGCACTGTACTTGACGCACGGAGGCTTGCGCCACGGCGCGCCGATCGACCTTGCTTGGCCCGAAGCACCGCAGATGGCGTGGCCGCCCTAACCGACCTAGGGATCGGTAGGGGTGGCGATGGAGCTCGCGGACGGGCCCAATTTGGAAAGAATCTCGAGCGCACCTCTCGGGAAGATTCGCGTCGAGCGCGCGCTACCGCAGTGCTCCTAGGACCAAGGGTCGCTTGTGAAGCGCTTCAGATTACGACGAGAACGCGGGAGTTCGGCCAGGTGAGCAAGCAGGATGAGAGGGTTGGAAGGAAGGAGAATGACGCTACAAGCGCCGGGAGATAGACGTATTGGCTGTCGACTGGATGTGATGATCAGACGGCGTGAACCTCTTTTATTATATAGTAGGAGCGATGCCTTATCGGCGCTAGGAAAGCCGCGCTTGGGCGTTTAAAGCTCCAAAACCGACTCTAGCACGCATTGAGGCTAAACGTCGGTTTACGATTCAGCGTCGCGGACACGGGCGCGTACGGCGACTGGGGCGCTTCGAATGCGCTCTGGCCGGAGCGCATACTTAGGTCGAAGCGGCCCGCGCCGGTTTCCGTGAGAGTGCGTACGCTGCCGGCGAACGCCCGTACCGACCGCGGGATCTCGCGGATGGCCAGGACTCCACCTGACCCATGGACGCCGATTTCGAAGTCTGGCCGGACGCCTGCCGCTCGTTAGGTCCTGGCCGACTTCCGCAGAAGCGGAAATCGAAGCCTCTACGCTCTCGCTACTGGCGCCTTCGACGCTGAATGGATCCTCGTACGGTTACGCTGTTAAGAACTGGCCGGACGGTCGGTGGCGTCGTCGATCACTTTCGAAACGCTCGTCGACGTCTTGGACGAAAATATGACTAAGTCACGCATTTTACGATGGAAAGCAAGCTACATAAAATGTGCTAAGTCACGGAATTTTCTGGTGACGGACTTCTATAGGAATATGGCTAAGTCTCTGAGTTTTACCATGTCTTAGACCAAAGCCATGGGTGTCAATCCGGGTCCTCTCTTGTAATTTTATCTTAAATATATTCATATGTGAGATCTAGTTTTGATTTATCGAAACGCAGATTTAATGATGTAATTAGAATTTAATTTTGACTTTTTAGTTTTGGTAAGGTACTCCCTCCACTCCCAAATTATAAGTCGCTTGGACTGCTCCGATTTTGATCATTCGGGCCTTATTCAAAATTTG